>JAODLI010000275.1:0-33216 GCA_027575585.1 Percopsis omiscomaycus | reverse complement strand
AGTTTGGGGTCCCCTGCTGGAGCTGCTGCCCCCGCGACCCGATTTCGGAAAAGCGGATGACGATGAGTGAGTGAGTGTGAGAAATACAGCCACCATGGCATCACTTCTCAGGCCCTTCAGTTCCCTCAGTTGTCTCCATCGTGGAAAGCCACGCTGATGTTCACTCTGGTTGGACTTCTTACATTATCCAACCTGTTTTTGGTCATAGCTTTCTCTAATTCTGTCTTTCTTTTGCGAATGCAAGCTGTTTTTTTATATTTTATTTAACCTTTATTTAACAAGGTAGGCTGTTGAGAACAGGTTCTCATTTGCAACAGCGACCTGGCCAAGAAAAGCGTATGCGTGCAGGACAACATACGGTTTTACATTCAATACAATACAATACAATATAATACAAAATACAAAAGGTTACATAAAGTGCAGATCTATATAAATGTGATATACAGTTAGTGCAAATTGTGGTCTGGTTAGTGATATAGGTTAATAACACAGCTAACCAGAATAGACAATCTATGTAGCTGTTGAATGTAGTGAAAGTCAATATACAATTAGTGCAATATACGGAAATAACACAATATGCATGAATAGACAGTCTATAAAATGACTGAGATAATGGAGAACGGTTGGCATGTACGGTGATCGGACAGGAGCTCAGTCAGATGTACTTTAAAGGCAGTTAGTGAGATAAGGGTTTTGAGGTGCATTCCAATCATATGCAGCTGAGAACTGGAAGGAGTGGTGGCCAAAGGAGGTGTGGGCTTTTGGGGTGACCGAGGAGATGCAACTGCTGGAGCGCAAGTTGCGGGTGGGTGAAGCTTTGGTGACCAGTGAACGTAGGTACAGCAGGGCTTTGCCTAGCAAGGATTTGTAAATACGTGGGGCTCTAGTCACGAAACGTATGGCACTATGGGAAATAACATCTAGTTTATTCAGGAGAGAGTTTGAGGCAGTTCTGTAGATGACATCACCGAAATCGAGAATTGGTAAAATTGTTGACATAAGCTGCACTTTCTCTGTCATTGTGCGACTGGCTCTCTAGCTTTAGCTATATGTCTGCCTGCCTAGCATTGTGGAAGAGTCCGGTCACACGCAATGAGGGCATGGGCAGAGTGCGGGAAAGTAAGTAGGCCTACTGAAGGTACGTAGAGGTAGACAGGCAGTTAGGCCATCCAATCATTGCAATCGAGTAGAATGCAATAATTGAACTCGCTTTTTACAGTACTGCCACAAATGAATGATTCTTTTTCATATTACCGTATTACTGTTAATTTATTCACTGCTATCGGGAAAATGTCAAGAGATATAACAAAAATGCTTCTGAAATGAATCAGGCACCCTGCCTTTAAGGTGGAAGTACCACCTTAAGGAAGTTACTAATTCCCTTGCAATGTTATGGGTGTCACACTTTGGACATGGACACACACACACACACATCAAAAGAGTTGGAAAGAATATAATCAAACACACACACAGATTGTCTTTGCTTACATAACACCTTCTACAGGGAGCGGTAGGTTTCTGTGAGATAGTGGAAAAAGTCAGCTTCTTTGAGTGTTCCCCAGTACATAATCAACAGGGATATGAAACACTGTCCCCATGTTACTGTATAGAAAATATAGAAATAATGATATTAAATATTGAAATAATGTTACTGCTACACTAGAACGGATAGGTACATTCTTCACATTAAACCTTGCTGTTTAAGAATACCGTTACATAGTCTTCTGATATAGTAGTAACTGTTACAAACCATGTGAAAAACAAAGTGAAGTGAAAAAAACCTTTAATGCATGGTTCCAAAACTGCAATAAAACTGCAAATTAATAATAGATTTGTCAAAATAATATAATATTACTTTTAGGTTGGGGGAGAATTAGATATACAAACTAAAAACAAAACTGTAATAAACATACACCATTCAGTTTAAGGCAAGGCAGTTTTATTTATATCATTATATCATTCAGGCCTTCTTCCGAACTGTTTCTGAAGTAGACCCCGGCCAACTAGTCATTCCCTGGAATTCCGAATTTAGTATCCAATGTTATCTCTATTTCCCATCTCTATTTTCTATCTATATATATTTATATAGATAGAAAACAGTATTATAATGTATATAGTGGTATTTAGGCTGTTTGCAATTATTTTTAGGATTGAATGATATGTTAATTTTACAACATACATAAAATGTATAATTTCATTAGCCTGTCATTATTACAACATTTATAACAGATTTATAACATTATAACAGAATGTTGTTTGCTCATGATAACTGGGGTATGACATATGCTACTGAAAAAATGAGTAAGTCGCTTTGGATAAAAGTGTCTGCTAAATGCCGTAAATGTAAATGTTAATGCAATGTGCCTTCTTTTTATTTACCCTCACGTGTATGCAACGTGCTGTGAGGAAATTGTAGTTTAACATCTGACACTCAAAGATAAATATGAGCTGTGTAAATCATGTCCTGTGCTCCGCCATGGCTGGGGTGAGTTATGACAACCTCTTCAATGGCAGGAAATGCCCCAAAACAGCTCCTGAATGGATTTACCATCCTCTGCTTGTGAAATGTTTGGCAAACTTCAGGTAAGATCTCTCTGTAAGGCAGACATTACGCAGTTTCTTAAGCATGTCCCATTTTGGGCAAGATAGCATTTGGGTGCATAATACACAGACACAGATTAGGTTAGATTAGATTCAATTAGATTCGATCATTATTAGGTCTAACATGACTCGAGGGGTATAAAGATGAAACCACCAACCAAATAATAACCCAACATAGTAACTATCACAGTTAATAAACGAGAAAGGCATTACATGTAGACACATCTAGCTATCCATCATTAACCAAACATGGACTCAAACTAAACCACGCAGTAAGCACAGGGCATGTTAGTGCTACAAAGAGCAGGGCTCCGCCTGTGCAAAGACAGATTATTAGTTGACTATGTGTTTTTGCAGGGAAGTCCTGGGTGGGGGAGGGCTCAAAGATACAAAAGCCCCAGCCCAGGCCAATTTTGGAGCTCAGGATATCAAAGTAGGGCTTTGTTGTTTATCATTCATTTTCATTTACAGCTGATAAAACAAGCTTATCTGGAATTATTGTTTTGTACATTGTTTTGTGTCAAAAAGGAGCGATGTAAATGGGTGATAAAATATTATTGCGCATGGGGTGAACCTGTGCATTATGGACAAATTACATAAATCTGATTATAATGACAGAAAGACATTCCCTTCACAGTGTATGAAACAGGCTGAGCTCGTCTAAACTAGAGACAATACAATATATACTATATTGTTTATAGTATATAGTAGTGCCAGTACAGATTTATTACAATAGATCTACAGTCACAGGTTATAATTTAGCTTGGGCAAGCTTCTAAATTATATACATTTCTGTGAATTGTTTTTGTGATATTGTAATTCATACTGCTACAAAATGCAAGACTCTGGACATAAGAGAGGACATAAAACAAAACAAAAAAGTGCTAAATGCGAATAATGCCGTCGTTGCGCTTGTCATGGGCTCTAGATACAGTATACATTGTAAATTTATATTCCAGCCCCTTTAAGACAAACTGCCCACTTCTTTCGCTAAGTAACGATGCCACAACCTGTGTGTTGTCTGTATTGGATCTGATATCTTCTTCTTCACAGGGGCCATTGGTCTTGGCTTGTTCACCCAAGACAACAATACACATATCGTGTATAACGTGCTCAGTTGTGTTTTAAACGTAAACAGTGAGCGGGTTCTGGGGCTGCCACAACCAGTGAGTGCACCTTTAAGAGCGCGAGGCCACAGCCCATATTGTGTCGACAGCGCCTTCCTCAACACACCTCCCCTGTGTCCCTTTACCAGCGACACCAGTGTATCCCCCTCCTGTCTTCCTGACAACCGGCTCCCGCTCCTGGCTGCACTACAAAAGCCCATAGACAGAGGTAGACAGACGGGCTGTTCGAGGTGTGGAAGGAGAGACAGGAACGCCCCCTACTTTGTGTGCTCTGCCTCGTCGGGGGCCCTGAGGAAACGGGTCTCCCCTCAGAGCGGGTCTCGCTGTCGGGAATATCGTGACCCGCACATGACTCCGCAGCCAAGAACACACCAAGACCGGAAGCGCTGGAAGGAGTAGCGTAGTTGTGGACACACATGCTTGGGCACACACACACACACACACACACACACACACACACACACAGCCGGGCTAATAGCCAGGCACACACACATTGTACATATATGTGCAGTACACACACGCACACACATACACACACATATGAATAATCGTACACGCATAAAACACATTTTATGGGCGCATTACTAAACCCAAACATTTAATAATAATGCCGGGCGCTTGTTTTCATACCGGTGAGGAACAATATCCTGTTGAAGACAAGGACTGGAAGTCTTCAAATTCAGCAGTATTTAAGACTCATGGCGTTCCCACACCTTGCTAGGTAATGCCCCAATGCACCATTAGAGGGGGGGGGGGTTGAAGTTGAGCGGGGCTATCATGGCAATTTTGACCTTTGTTACTTTCCCATATGAAGGCTACTTGTGGAACATTGTGTGTTTGTGTGTGTGTGTGTTTGCGTGATGGCAGCTATGCACATCCTTACATTTCCCGGGTCAGTTATTTTTTCAGAATGCTTCATGCACAGCAACCATTCCCATTGGGTTCACTCCCCAGGGCTAGGCACATTCCCAACCGAGGGTTTAATAACAGTTCAGTGTCACTTTAATGAAAGTATCGCTAGTCATAGTGTAGTTCTGCTAGACAAGCTAACTCACGCGTTAACCATAACGATGGTAAATCTCAATCCTTCTAACTATCTCTCACTTAAATAGGGTCTCTCTTTCTTGGCCTTATCATGGGCATGGTAAACACTCTGGTTCCTGGTTTTGTTTCATACTGTTTGTGTTCTCATGTGTGCCATGACTACGGGGAGAGCCAGACACGGGGGGTGTCCAAGCCAAAAGTCTAAGTATACAGCTGCTTGCACAGTGTATGTTTATACAGAGAAAGTGTAAGGCTGCCAGTTAGGCCTAGATGAATTAAGTAGCCTTGTGTTAGCATAAGATAACTGGTTGTTAGATTAAAAAGTACGCAAAGTAAGTAGAAGAATATGTCAAAATAGTACCAGTACCTTTGTCCAGCCAAGCGGCAAAAGCAATGAGCATCCCTTGTTAATTCAACTAAACCCCTGAGTCAGTTTACAATCAAACACATTTCTCAAAATTATTGTCTAAATAAAACAGCCTAAATACCAGCAAAGTGTTTAAACCTTCTATGAGCTGATCCTAACATAGGGCAGGAAAGAGAAGTTATGAAGAGTTTTTTTTTTTTACAGAGATACATTCAGAAGATCATGAATTAATGTTGATGATGGTGTTGATAAAAATTATTATTCTGAGGTTGGAACAAATATTAAAAATTCTAATAATTACTAATAATTAAGATTCTTGTTTCTACAATGACAGAAGTCTAATGTCTGACTGCTTTGTTAATGCTTTAATAAAGTAGCCTACAATCATGGGCAGACAATATTTGGCTAGCTGCTATACCGTATCTGTCTTGGAAAACTTGTATGCTTTTATGTCCTTTACGATGACCTTTGGAAATTTGGCATCACAGTACGTAGTATATATTTAATGTACAATAGCATCTTTTCCAGAGTTAAATACTGAGAAAACTCAAAACTTGGCAGTCAGTTGGCACTGACACCTATGTGAAATATTGGCCACTAGGGGCATAGCTATTTCCGAAAACATTGTATTCTGCTGCCAATGTCCTGCCAATGTGTTGTGAGTTGGCAGCGCTTGCCCCGCATTTGGTGATAAAGTCTCTTGAAGGGAAACTCAAGTTGGGCAAGAGGGAGAAATTATTCCAAGGGGTTTTCTTGCGTGATATGATGGCTAAGGCTATGACTAAGCCCACTACTGCTGTCGTCTGATTTGCATCACTGCACAATGTGTCAGAGAACATCAGCTCAGCTAGCTTGGTGTAAGAATGACTGTGTGCATGAAGATGTCAGAGTGTGTGTCTGTGTCTGTGTGTGAGGGAGTGAATACATTTGATTGGACGTCACAAAAGACGTCACAATTTTTGTGATGCACTGCCCTATTAATTCACAAGGAAATGGGTCATTCCCACAGAAACATTTAGATTGTATTATTAATATAATCCCCTTGAGATTAAGTTTCTCATTTTCGAGAGGGTCCCAGGAAAGCTTAGTCTAATTTGTCATAATGTTGGACTTTCCATTCCAAGTCTTAAGGGTCTCTCCTGACTTCCTAAATCTCAAATATATTTCCTGGAACATCTATGCTTGTACATGTATGATTAGCTTTGCTTGGAAATCAGTTTGATGGAAGCAACTTTGAGGCCTTTTATTTTTTATTTGGTGCTTACTGCACAATGGTTGGAACCATACAGTAGGCGCCTGAGCAACGGAGCAAATGCACCCCAATTATTAATTTAGGGGGAGCAAAGTTATGGTTTTGCTACCACACTATTTGTCTTTAAAAAAAATAAACTTCTCATCATACAGTCCCCACAATAAGTTGATTATATTTAAGCAGCCTATATCAATGACCAACTTTACTATTTTCAGCGACTAACAAAAACAGGTAATAACAAATCACACATTTTTTAGACCACCCTCAGAGTTGGTTCGGTCGATGTTGTTATTATTTAGACAAAAATAATACCAATTATGTATCTTTCCAAGTTTGCTCCCCCATTTTTAATACATAACCAGGCGCCCATGGTCGGCACCCTTTCTGTCCCACAGTTCCAATGTCTCTATGGGAACTGTTTTACTTTGCCATTATGAAACATAAGTATGGATTACTGTAAAAGGTAAGTAAAGTAAGATATTGACGGCATGTCCATTCATGAAAGAACAAAAAGCTAGACTTATGACTTCCAGTACCTTTGTCTTAATCAAAAGCCAAAATCAATGGGCATCCCTTGTTAATTAAACCCAACCGCTGAGTTGCTTCACAATGAAACACATTTCTATTTGGGCATAACAAGCATGTCAAGCCTTCTGTCTATTGTATTTCGCTAGGCACTGGAGGCTAACCCATTGAAACCTTTGCAGCATAACCTTTCCAGTATTTTTAGCTCTTGGGGTCCACCCTGTCAGCAGCTGGCTCCACGAACTGGTAAGGACCTTGAACTTGTGTGTCCCAGTGCTTGTGCTGGCTCTCGTTAAACATAAACTGACAATAATATTTCAGTGCATGTTAGTCAACATATTCAAGGCCTTGGGAAATCGCCCTTTCCAATAATAAGGGCTTGTTTCCTTAATTGGTCTTACAGATGTACTTCACCTTGGCACCGGCTTGCGTGCTTGGGATTTCACATATGACTTGAAAAAGTGTTTTTGTTCAACTCTCTTGGTCACCTTTCATCACATCGCCCATGCTGCTATTGTTTGTGTTGATGTTTTAAACAACACTTGTGGCCATTAATCAAGTGTTACAATAACTTAAAGCAATGCCAGTTTCCTTCTGTTTGATGGATAATCCCCTGGAGCTTGGTTTATACTTTAGATGGTCATTGTTACTGCAATCATATATATATAAAGGTTGCATAGTTCTTGTTCTCCACAGGTGTCTGTCAGAGAAACGCAGGCAAACAATACTGTATTAACAACTGATTAAGAGATTTAGCATCATACAAATTGAGGTTCACCGTTTAACAGAATAATTCCCAGTGTGTCTCCTACAAGTATACCATTGTGATGATTTACAGGCAAAAACAACATGCCAAGGACAAGAGGTTATAGGGTACTGGCAGAACAAAGTCTTGGAAAACAATGTGCTTGCTTAATCACTCGTTTCAAAGCCATAGAGCTGAATCCATCCCATTTTGGTTGGAAGTTGCTACACAGTAGCTTTAGCCAAACCTAAACTTAATTTAAGCCGAACGGGCTGGTCGTAAATGTGAACCATCATTGGCACCTCTCAGTATGTGGTAACGTTTTTAATTGGAGTTTTTAGTTTTATTGAAATTGTTGAAGTTTGCACACTGCCTCCTACTGAATGTTGAAGCAACCTAGTTTATACTGTGAAATATGATCATGACAGGCCCCTCTGCAGATCTTACACCATTCGAGGACTTACATAATTCCAATATCAAAACTATTACTCATCCCATTGAGACATAAAAATACAGACAATATTTGATCTAACAGGGAAAATATGAAGTTATGTTTTTGATACCTAGATGGGAGGATTTTACTCATGATTTAATTAAATTGATTAAAAGATGTATGTAGGCCTACATAGTAATATAGTACTACACCCACATGCGGTTTTATCTCTAACCCATGTGATTGATAGAGAATCTGAGGAAACAGCAAAACATACAGACTCTGATGTCGTTATGTTCAAATGAGTCAATAAATCACTTTCAGTGTGCATTGGATTACTTCATGTACATGATATGTTGATGTAAGCAACCAGCGCACTGAACAGAGACACACACTGGTATGAGAGACTGTGTGCACGTGAATCCAATTATATTTATTGGAAGGTGTCTAAAAGTTGCTCAGATTTTTGAATTAAAGCTGTATGTTTGAAAATATGATACAGCACTAGTGTGAGATTAGAAACAGATGTTCTTTTTCCTGGGTGATGTTGAGGGGGAGAAGATTATGATGGAGAGGGACATTCAAAAGCAAAAAAAGTGTGTGTTATTTTTTTGTCATCTTAAATTGATTCCAGATTTTTTTCATGCTCTGTTCTCCATTCTCTCCCCATGGAAATATTGTTTGTTTTGCAGGTTTCACCGCCAGTCTCGGGTTGGGCTGGGTCTAAATACTATTGGAGCAGAGGGTATGTGTGATGCCCGTGACATTCCAATCCTATTAGGGTGGGGGCCTTTTGTATGTGCGGCCTAGCGCAGTAGAAAGTAAACGCCCCACAGTCACTTGAATCTCAGCTTAGAAACAAAATAACTACAACACAAATATGTGCGTACACCAGACTACATTCTGGAAATTAACAATCTCAGTACAAAAAACAAATGTGCTTGCTCGATTCTGAACATTTTCAAGCACAGCACCATGTGTGTTCTAAGTGCCTGTACAATCCTGACCTTGTAATGTTATATGCACTTTTTAACAGGAGGATAAACCCTTACATTGTTTACATTGCTGGATTCATGCCTTTAACATGATGAGATGATGGAAGAGAGAGAGAGAGGGGAAAAGAGAGCAAGAGAAAGAGCTCTAGCCTGGTTCTTCCAAAATCTTTTTCAGCTTTTCAAATGTTGCCATTCAGGGTCTGGCATTGTCTTCGTCAACGGCGCTTGGAGAAACAATCGAGCCAATCGGCATTCTTTGTGAGCAGGATAAACAACGTCAATGTCCGATAATTGATTTAAATTGATATAAGAGACGAATGGCTCATGATGGGTTAGAGAAGGCAATGTCAGACTGAGCCATGGAGTGGTAACAACATGGTCATTCAGTCTGATACGAGTTCCTGTGAGCCACAGAAAAAATAAGCTGTGACCGCACCAATGACAAGTGCGTGAAGTTTGCGAACTTAATATGAGACAATCCAAAATGTATTTGAAATCAGATGAGTCACTAAGTACACCAGATAGCTTTTTCTCTAAAGTATATAGTAACCAGGCTGAAACATTGCAGCTGGCATCTTTAATCAGTTTGACTTTGCATTACTGTGGCCTAGGCGCTGTGACCAGAAATGAGCAATTTGGTGCTTGTGGAGAGCCCTTCGACTGGAAACCACTGCTGATTAGTATAGTCTTGGCTGGCTCTGGGGAATTTTCATGATCTCCAAGGCTCTCCTAATAACACCCATCAATAATAATGTTCTGTTCTATTAAACAGGACAGAAGTCTCTGCATTGCTATGAGTCTGTCTTGTTATTTAACAATTGGGCCATATAGCAGACGATTTTATCCATAGTGATTCACATTTCAACATCAAAATAATAACCTCCTGCTGAAGACATACAGTCTCTTAAGCACATATCCCCTGTGTTTCTTGTGCACTGCATCCATCATCCATCCATCCACCCACATCCACTCACACACACCCACACACACAGGCCCCAACCATTACTGGCTAGAAACTTTTTTTCTTCATAATCTTAAAACTTTTGGAATTCTCCACCTGTCTCCCTATTTAACTCCTAGCAGATACACCGGTAGGAACAGCTACATTCAGCTGTAATCTTTGTTATTATTATCATTAACATTGCATTAACAGCGCATAATTAGCTTTTCAGTGACTAATCTTATCATTTGAATGGTTATAAACAATATAAACATGTGTGCGTTGTAGCAAGGAATAACACACAAGCTTTTTTAGGACTAGACAGCTTCTAGCATTGCTTTTCAGGATTTATATATCCATAGCAGGAAAAAATAGAATGCAATAATTAATCTACAGTAAAACAGGCATATTTTTTATGAGCCAAAATGATATTTTTATGAGTTTTGCAGTAACTTGACGGTGCTTTGTGTAATTTTTTAGCGTATGGCACAGAATGGTTTTAATTCACCTACTGTAAGCATGAGAATGTTTGTTATAATAACTACAGCTTTATTGGGATATATACAAGGTGCCATTATACCCTAACAATAAATACATTTAAAAAAAAACAAGACCATATAAAAAAATAAATAATAATTTATATTATAAATTATAAAATTTGAGTATCTGCAAAATGACATGAGAATATAAACAGAAAAGTTCACGTTAAAATTTTTTTTTATTGAAATTGTTACCAAATTCATACATAATGTATATATTCAAATTGGTAGACAACTCCCATTTTGTGTTTTTGAAGACTATGGGTTACTGTGACTTTAAAAACAAACTTAATTCAAATCTCTCCCCACATATTTGCACCAGTATGATCTTCTGTGCGCCAGAACTCTTCTTGTTCCCCTTCCCAGAACTTCCTGTGCTCTCCTCAGCTGCCATCTATCACATTCCATTACTTTCCAAACATTCTTCCCCCTCGATGAATAACTTAACGGAGTAACGATTCAACATCTCTGCCCCACAGCTGTGCACATGGCCATTGTGGATTTATCACACAAGAGCATACAAAAAACCCTGCTGTTGTCCATCGAGCATGTATCCCCCCTGCATCACCCAAAAGCTTAACAAATCAGCTGTTGAGTGTTCATGCATGCGGATTGGTTATGGCCATGGACACATTGTGGCTTAAACCCATTCCAGGACAATAATGCATATTTTGACCCCCGTTTATTACTTACCTTACCATTTATCAAAAACAAAATTGTAATATTTTTTTTGTATTTCAGATATCATACAGACCTCATTTAGGTTATTGCAAAATACAAAACTGACACATTTATATTTAAGCACAAGAAAACCTATTTCTGTAATGCAGAATAAAAGAAAATACCCCTGATAAGAGAATGTCTAATATATGAATCTAATCTTTTTACGACCAGACCACTGTGACTCCCTCCTTTGTGGCATAAGACAAAGGTCACTCTCTTGCCTCCAAGTAGTCCAGAACACAGCAGCTAGGCTTCATACTGGTATCACATCAGCCCTATCCTGGCTTTTCTACACGGGCTCCCTGTTAACTTTACAATTGATTTAAAGATTTTAATGTTGTCTTTTAAAGAACGTCTGGGACAGTCTTACAATCACATCACAGATTTATTGACCCCATATGAGCCAACTGCCTTGCATTCTGAGATACAGTAGGACCATTTCTGGCAATTGCAAAAGTCCAGACTTAAAGGTGGTCAAGCTTTTTCCACAAGAGCTTTGGCCCGGACTTTGGCTGTCAGACCCTGCCTGGGGAGCTATAGCTACAGTCAGCTGAACCTTTTAAATTACTTCTGGATCCCACGATCACATTCTCATGAATAGAGTGTTTGTATACCCTTGCTTGTTTGTGTGTGTGTGTAGAAGCTAAAGAATTATGGCTTTTACCACATGGGAGTGGATGATAAATTTGACATTCTGTTCTGCAGCTCTTTTCAACTATCATTTTGAAATGTATCCTAAAATGTGTATGTGTGTATACTTGTTGATAAAAAGCGTTTTCCAGTTGTGTCGTCAGCTGTGTTGAAGGGTCCTGAAGGGGCTGCAATACTTTTGAATGTCGTTTACCTAAAATTCCTCTCTGAATAAAATCATAGTGTAAAACAAACCAGTTAGATTTGGCCCCCTGGTGTGAACCAGTAATTTCTGACCTATCTTCACACTCCCAGTAAGACAGCCAATCAAGTTAGGGCAAAAAGTGGTTGTATTAACAACACAAACTGAAACAGAATGTTCAGCTCAAAGTGTCTGTCAAAGTGAAGTCTGTTTAACCCCCATGTTCAGGGTTTTTTGAGTTTCACAACACTTGGATTGTCTGTATGCCTTCTTTGAGATGATTTATAACTGAAACTCTGTTAAGACCATGTAGTGCTATAAGGGAGTTGAAATCCAAGTAGGAAAACATTCAAATCATTGCAGTAAGACACTGCTTAAAACATTTTCACCTCTGATAAGACAAGCAGACAGCTCAGCATTCACACCCATAGATAGACACAGAAACCCAAGCGCTGTATCAGAGATATAAATACAACAGCTTTCCCTCACTCACAGACACATGCGTGTATACGTATCTCTCTTCGTTTGTACGGTCGTACATTTGTGCACACGTGTACACACAAACACCACCGGCTCTTTAACAAACACGCATCTCATTCTCTGTCTAACACACTTGCACGCGCACACACACACACACAGTATATGTGCCCTCCCACCCCACACACGCCACAGCATAAACACGCATTCCTTCATTTCATTTCCTGGAATGCAAGACCATTCGGTGTCAAGAGGGGTTTCCTACATAGCGTGCATGCAAGCTCATCTGCTTTCACTTACTTCTAAGCAGCTCTGCATGTCACGACCCCAACACAAACACACACATACACACTGCAGGGCTTGCTGCAACCTTATGTTCTTTCTTTCATCTATACTGTTGATATAACCGTAGAATCATTCATAATTTTTCCCATTCTATCATTTGAATCACTTACTTGGCAATACAGCCGTACGCACTGGATCACTAATAATCTCTCTCTCTCTCTCGCTATCTCTCTCTCTCTCTCTCTCTCTCTCTGCGCTCCTGACATATACCCACACACGCACACACACACACACACACACACACACACACAATGAAGTCTTTTACAGTATATACACCATACATGTTTGTTTTTCATCCAAGTTACAGTGAGTACAACCCAGGACTGGTAGCTGGGCATTGACCATCCTAACCCCCTTCCCCCCGTCACAAACACACACGGCTGCACATGCTTTTGTCTGTCTGCTTTCTTTGCAGGCACATCAGTTACATCACAGCGCTCTCTCACATGAAACAGACGGTATTAACTAAACTGCACTGGTAGTGTGTTGTCATCGAATAACAAAGTCTGACTCAAAAGACACTATCATGAATTGAAACATGGATTGGTCAAAGAAATATTACTTCTGGGAGGATTTGAGTTAAGATTCTATTGTTTTATGTATAGCTATACTGTGTGTGTCTGTGTGTGTGTGTGTGTGTGTGTGTGTATATATACTGTATATATATGTATATATATATATATATATATATATAGAGAGAGAGAGAGAGAGAGAGAGAGAGAGAGAGATAGAAAGAGAAAGAGAGAAACTAGCATTTCTTGAACTGAACTGAAGTGAGTGAGTATACTGTGTATATGTGTGTGTGTATAAATATATATATATATACAGTATATACTGTATACACTACAGCCTATATAGTAAAGACAAACAGTATGCAGGCACGTGCCCATCCCACGTGCAGTGTCAAAATGCAATGCTTCTTTAACTGTAGCAATGGATATGCAATGATGTAACATCTATTAGCTGCAGCCAAGTTCACAGAAAAACAACACCCTCCTCTGAGTCTTTGTTTGAACGCTATCCCCCACTATGCTCTCTGGACAATCATGTAATGTGTAATCTGATGTATTCTGCACCCTCCTAGACTCCTAGATTTTTCTTTTCACGATTTATAATAGCTCATAACAGTGGATGGGGGGGATTGTAAGCAATATTTGACATATTACATGTATCAGGGAAAGGACCATTTTGTGTTAAGCTGAAGCTGTCCCAAGAGTATAGAAAGGCAGCATGGTCTGCAAACCATTGTGACTATAGCAGTAAATATTGAACATAAATGCCTAAAAATGTATAACCACTGTTAAAATGTTTTCTTTGTTTCCAGATGCTACATTTGGACCATAATATGAATCAAAACAGCCTATGTTAAACCTGCTGGGTCTTTAGTAATAATGGTTTTGTTGTTTATTTTAAATGTTCTGGAGTGTTCAATGGACCTATCATATTAATAAGTTCATACTATTATTAGCATTATTTCAAACAGTGTCTCGTAATGCAAGCTTTTTCATTTGTTTCATAGCGCAAATACAGGCCTATATATATACTGTCACAGCTGAGACGTGTGCGCGCTACCGACGATCAACGATTGCTCTCCATCTTGGCCACTGATGTGGTCGTCAATGTTTTAGCGCATCAGCCTGTTTCCTTTGTAGTCGCATTTTATACATTAGCGCTCCATGTTCCTCCACCTTCTCTCTCTACGCTTGGTGATCATTTTCAACAAGTTTTACTATCAGTCTGTGTTCTCATTTTCTTTTATTATCGCTGTATCAAGAAAACACGTTTTTTAATATTAGTTTGTTTGCGGTTTCTTCTGCATCTGGCCAAGAAATCCTCACATCTGTTAAAAAATACTGTAGTAGTTCAAATACTCAAACAAAAACTGTTGTGCTGTGACAAAACTATTCACAAGCTATATTCACAGGCTATTGCGTCCCCCTGGGTTCCTTGATTAACATGAACAAGAATAAAGAATTATGCACATTAAAATATATAGACACATATAAGGACTCTTCAAAGTCCTGAGTGGGATAGAAGACTGGACACCGAAATTTGAAGAAGGGAAACAAGAATGTCCTTTGCTTTCTACCAAGTCAAACAAACAGAACGAATGTAAACAGCCCATTTGTTCCCTTTCAATGAAATGCTAATATGTCACAAGAAAATAACTAATTTACTGAACGGGATTTAGGGATAAAAACAAATTACACAGCTCATAACACATCAAAAAGAGTATGACACAAACATGAATCACTATGTTTCATACAGTATTGCCACCAGGATATATAAATGCAAGTCAGTGAATAAATGGTTTTGGGAAAGTCTTGAGAGGAGTCACTTATTGGTCACAAATGATTAGAAATATAACTTCTAATTCCAATAATCTGGCCTGCAGAGGAACACTGTTTGTACAGTACCTGTTTATTTAAAATTGTTTACATTTGGGGGCAGCCAATTCTGGAGCCAACAATCTAATATTGCGCCAGAGAAATATAACAATATATATAAAGAGATGATTTTTTTCAGTAGATTACTCTGTAAACACAATGTTGTTTTTGGCAAAACTTTCTACAGGGACAAGAATTCCACAGGGGCAGGGGCTTAAATATAAAAAGGGGCATATATCTCGATGGAGCTAATTATACGTATGCATTATAACCCTACATCTACTACATCATTATAACCAAACATTGTAAAGAGACTGTGTGTGGTTACAATTATGATCATGAGACTACTGACCTAACCTACTGGTATTTTATTTGTACCTTGATAGAAATAATGACAAAAAAGGGAAGCTTTTCTTAAGCAAGTAACTTTTAGTGGAGAAATCAATCAAACAGGATCTTTACAGGAAAATCCAATCATTATTAAATAAAAACACACTGGAGCCCTATCTGGATGATGGACTATTATCCAGTTTGATTAAGCACAGAGAAGAAAATATATAAATACAGATTATGCATTTGGGTATAGGCTTACAGTTAGTTATGATCACATTATTCAGTACTGAATCCACTTTTTCAAAACTCTTACTAGCTAGACACAACTGTTCATTTCATGACCAATACAGGCCTATTACAGAATGCACCTCCAGTAATCCACCAAAATACTTCATACATGTATAATACAAGATATTATAGTAATGTAGCCTGTTTCATCTATGCCTCCATTCATGCCTCATCCATCTCTGCCAATCCTCTGCATGTCCATGCATCCAGCATTGATTGCATCCAGGAGGGACATTTGATAATGTGGACGGTGGTACACTTTCCACCTTCATAAGGATTAGACACTTCCAACATTTCCAAATATATTGTTGTCTGCCAAACCCTGTCTATATGTCTCTGTTTTATGGCATTGTTGGTGTTAACTATTGCAGTTTACTGCAGTGAAGATTCTAGCTCTACCCCTTGTGGGAGGTAACCGTTCGGTCCTACAGCAGAAATACTGAAAAATTAGATTAATTATAGTCCTTGCCATGCCAATAAAGCATTTCTTGAATGCTTTATGACATTCTTAATACATGACTGTAACATGCGGTGATCACAATATAATTATTTATCAAATTGATGTTGAGGAGGGCACCCCCCCCCCACTGCACAGAATAAAAACAAAGGTCACCATGCAAGGGCCACTTTTCGATTACTATCATTATATTACAAGAGCAAAATGTTGCTCTTAATCATATACAGCTGTTTTAACTCATGTGTGCCTTTTCAAATAATATGCTTGGCGCAGACTTTTATAATTGCCTCTTGCTGTTTAGAACAATGAGGACACTCTGTACTCATCATGCCTAGATGCTTGTCCTCAGTAACGTGGACACAATGCTCAGGCCAAGCTGTTGATTAGACTACATGTAATGTTCAGTATTCATATGTTGTACAGGCTACTTATAGGGTGAGGCCAAAATTAAAACCCTAGTTACACAGAGCAACCAATGCTTTGGTGCAATTGGCTATTGCGTCAGCTCTGCTCTCTATCCACACTTTGATTATTTTTGCTGTCTACTGACGCCACAAAGTCTGCCTGCCTTGTGTACTGGTCCAATTTTCTGAATGGAAACAGGTGTCTTGCTACAAAGAACCTTTTATTGAAGTGAAATTGCTCCATAAATGAGTAGGCCTAGGCCTAATCAATACATTCATAGTATTCAGCAATTCCCAAATTGATGCTCAAATTATTGCGGGAGGTTACTGAGGTTAGAATTATCCATAGTGAAGAACTGCCATGTTCAGATTACAAAAGAGAATGCACTGCTCTGTGAACTAATGCTGCCATCCTTGGTTGAAATAAATAATAGCTAGAGCCATAGTCTCTAAATAAATAGATGAGCTTGTGCTGCTATCTATTGGCTAACATGAGTAATTGCGCTAAGGACATGACTCAAGTTGTGTCAAGTGTGTTCAAGGTTTTGTCTTCATCAACACGGAATCAAAGCATTAACTTTTTCCTACAAAGGCCATCTGTCTTTTTTTACCTACAGACAAATTAATGAATTCAAAGGAACTAGAAAGATTCTGTGTTATGCCAAGTTCTGCCTGCCTGCCGAGAATTGCATGCCACAAACTGAAATAGATACAGTAAATGTATGTTTTTGTACTTGGACAGGTATATCCAGACAGTATATATACAGGTATATAACAGTTTAGGTTTTGTCTTTGGTGATTATTGATGAAAAGTTCATTTCCATGATTTACAACATTTAGATAATTCATTGGGCAGTCTACTTCCGATTAACTACTACTTCTCACTTTTGTAGATGTGAAAGAGTTTTGGGCTGTGAAACACTAAAGATTCTGGCTAAAATCTGGATGGGGGCAGGATAGTCTTGGTCTAGGTGTTGGACTCCCAGCTGGAATGTTGTGGGTTCAAGCCCCAGAGTTGGCCTACCTGTAAGCATCCTTGAGCAAGATGCCTAACCCCTAACTGCTCCATGTAATAGCACCATGTAATTGTAAGTAACTTCGGATAAAAGCATTTGCTAAATGCCATAATTGTAATAGTAAAATTGGACCATACAAACTGTTCTGCTGGGATTGCTCACACCCAGGATCTTGAGAGTAAGGTTATTTTGTTATTATTCTATGCTCTCAGTTCAAATTCTATTTTTTAATTCAGACTTAGTGTTTCAATCTTAATCAATGTCTCAAACCTTTTCCCTTGGGCAGACACTCAAAATAGTGCAGGCAGAAATTGCACATGACTCGTATTTAGACACTACTGACATTTAAGGCTTTTTGCACATTGTAACCTCAACCTAGTAATTACTGGTGGCTTTTATTACTATAGGGCAGTTAATTTGGACCAATAAACATGTCAGTATTTTAATCATCATGTACTGTAGGTATGAGACAGGACAAATATATTTAAAAAAATATTTTTATTTTTTTCAGACGTGTTTTGGTCCTGCGTTGTGTGTAAAATTATATGGATAGGCATACACTTGATATAAATACATGGAAACACTCATATGCCAGTCTAGTGTGTCCAAAGACATTCTGAAATGTGTTGTGTTGGCCTTACACCACTGTAGAATTACTAGATGCACACTGCATGTAAAGACATTTAGTAAAGAACTAGGTCAAACAATTGATTGATTGATTTGTGTAGGCCTACGTGTCGGGTAGGTCTACAGTGTGTTAGTGTCATTAATTCATGGCAGCTCTGTCGAACATGCTATGCGAGTGTAATCCTAGTCTGTGTGTTTGTGTTTGTGTAATGAAAGTGGGTTGGCTGCCCCAGCAACCGAAGGCAAATTAGCCAACATATAACGTTTCCTTTTGGCAACGTGAGGGAATGAAAACGAGTTGATGTAGGCTTAATAATGATGCAGATGAGTCTCTGTTTAAAGTTCACAGAGATAAAGATCAAATCGATTACTAAGCTACTCAACATCGTCTTTTCATTTCAATGTTTTGTATTAAAATATAATTTTGGTTGTCTTTTCAAGGACGCTTTCTATTAGTAGGCCTGCGCGTATGGATAGCCTAGTTTAACCTGTCAAACCTGAACCTCACGTTCTCCACAGGGAATTAACCTCCATATCGGAATTTTAATAATTTGAAAAATCGAGTTGATTAACTCAAACTATCACTTTGTGACATGTAACAATTGCGTTTTTAACATTCTAATGATTAGGCCTCCAGCCATTGCCGTTGTGTTTCATTTATATTATTTCCTTCTCATATTACACAACTAGGTAGGTAGGACATTGATTCGTTCACTGTGAGCCATGTGTGTTCCCGTTGGCTGGATTGTACACGTCAGCATGCAGTCAAGAGTCATCATAAGATGGTTCATAACTCTATAATCGTCTTCCTGGTCGCTGATCGCAGCGCAGTGACACAATACGACTTTATTTTGGTAAGTTGAGTTCATTCCGATTCGATTTAAAACGATCCCTTTTGCAAGGCAGCTTTGCGGAGTGTTTCTTGGTGTTTTACAGGTGGTGTACACAAGTGGAGTGGGTATTTCGCAGTTGCAACATCTGTGAAACAATCGGTGGAAGTAAGCCAGCAAGCAACTTTTGACACTTTAACCACTAGTGACAAGCGAACCTTTCGAGCTCCTGGGAGGGGAGAACTTGCTTTGACGGCAGCGGAAGCTATATTGCGACGTTTACAATGAGGACGATCTTGATAGTCCGATGAACCAAAGCCATTATTAATCCCCAGAATTGCACACACTTTGCGAAAATGAGGTTTCGGTTGTTTAAGAAAAATGTGCTCGTTTTGTTGGTTGTTTCCTGTGTGATCATCACTCTATTCTTTTCAACACGTGTATTAATCGTTTCCGAAGATTCAAGTGTCTCTAATATTGAAGAAGAGAGCCAGGGACCAACGCTAAAGTTTGACTTTAGGTCTTTGCCAGAATTGACTAAATCCGTCTACACTGCAAATTACAAGCAGTTGATACTCAATGCAGATACGTTTCCAGGTGAACCTCAACTGGTCATAGTTGTGCAGGTCCACAACAGGCCAGAATATCTCAGACTGTTTATTAAGTCGTTAGAAAACGCTGCTGAGGTCCATAGCTTCCTAATAATCTTTAGCCATGATTACTTCTCAGAGGAAATAAATGCCATTGTGCAAGGCATAACTTTCTGCAAAGTACTGCAGATCTATTTCCCGTTCAGTACTCAGCTGTATCCTGGCGAGTTTCCGGGGCAGGATCCACGGGACTGTCCTCGAGACGTATCCAAGGACGAAGCCATCAAAACAGGATGCCTGAACGCTGAGCACCCTGACTCATACGGCCACTACAGGGAAGCCCGCATCACTCAAACCAAACACCACTGGTGGTGGAAGTTGCACTTTGTCTGGGAGCGAGTGAAGGCCATGCAAGGCTACAGTGGCTTTGCTGTGTTTCTAGAGGAGGACAACTACATCTTGCCTGACTTCTACAATTTCTATAAGTCAATGATTCAGTTTAGAAAGAGCAACTGCCTGGACTGTGATATGCTGGCTTTGGGCAACCACGACGCACTGACAGATTTTACCAAGCTGTCCAATAAGGTGCTGACAACAGGGTGGATGTCCACCAAGCACAACATAGGAATGGCCATGTCTAGAGAGGTCTACTACAAGCTCATGGGCTGTAGCAATGACTTCTGCACCTACGACGACTACAACTGGGACTGGACCCTGCAGCACCTATCTGGCATGTGCATATCGACGCCACTCAAGGTGCTGGTGGCTCAGGGCTCCAGGGTTCTTCACACTGGAGACTGTGGCCTCCACCAGAAGGAGAACTGCAATCCAGGGTGGGCCTCACAAAAAGTCGCGGAGTCCCTTATAAGTGCCAAAGAAGGCCTCTTCCCTCCATCTCTTGTCCTCAGCGGTGCCGAGTGGGTGGAGCACAAGGCGCATATGAAAAACGGAGGGTGGGGAGATGTCAGAGACCATATATTATGTAAAAACTATGCAAAACGTCTCTAGTTTATGTATTTAGTCACTCAAAGACGTTGGTACATGTCTTTTCAGGGTTCCAGGGTCTATAGTAAGTACGTTTTTGCCTTTCACACGAAGTGGTTTCCTAAGTGTCGTCAAAAGGACGGATCAGTTTTCTAATTTGAGATGGTTGTTTTGCATGCAACCAGTTTAACTGTTTATCTTTTAAATGCCTTTTTTTGTTTTGTTTTGTTTTTTAGCACCAAAGCTGCACAGTTGCCAAAGATCTTAATGTCTACTTTGTGTTCAATGCATGCAAACTCACTTTTCACATTTTATAAGTTATTCCTTATGAAATTGAGAGTGAACCATATGAGAGAGCACCCACAGATTTATTTTGTAATTTTTTTTTAATGCTTCTTGCCAAATACTGTGGCCTTCCATGTGTCTCTGGGAAACTGTCTTAAGACAGATTTTACACGTTTTAATTACATGGGTAGATGCATTGTTCTGATGTCACATTTACTTTGCGTGTGCTCTTTGGAAAACAACAAAATATATATATATATATATAAAAAAAATTTTTTTTTAAATACACTAAATGTAACTTGCATTATAATTCCACTCTAATGGTCAGTGGGGTGAACTGAAATGAATTATGATATACAGAATGTTTCCTGCATCACAGTTCTTTTATTTCATTTGAACAAATGTTTCCCAGAATGTAACCAGAACTGCAATGATATTGACTTAACTTGTGTTTGTTTTCTGATAGCCGATTTTGGTTTTACATTTACAGAGTCGGCTGTGATGCTCTCTCTAAATTTGCACATCCCACTAAAAAGTATACATTGGCTAATGATGTTGTAATGGGAACATAATGGCTTTTTAGTAGGATTTTTTTTTTTAATGTAAAGCAAATGTCATTCACATTGACAAAGCATGATGTCCATTTTTAATAGTTATGAGAAAATTCAAATTCTGTCATACTGGTACCACTTTTGCCTGAAAATGACCAATGTGCCTTCTGATTTTTGCGTTCATCTACAGCAATGTGAATAATCAAGTTTTATGATATAAAATCTAGTTTAAAAACTCTTCAGTGCGGAGTGGTGAAATGTTTACTGTATGTAGGAAATTGTAGATGGCTACTCGTTTTAGGTTTTTCAGAGAAAAGAGCATTCAAACATGGGTGTTTGATCTAATTACAAAGGCATTGTTATGTATAAATATGAATGCCAGCATGACATTCTGCTAGTAGACTTCAGTTGCTGGTCAGCTGCCAATGCATGCATCCATGCATGCTTTGACCTACTGTATATTGGAGCACCACTTCAGAATGTGTGCTGTTATACCTGCAAACACCTACTATAAATAGTTTTTCAAGCACACAGTAATGATAAAAAAAAATAAAAATAGAAGGAATTTGAATGACAGGGTTTCTCTACAATGTATATAAATAGGGCGCATTAGTAGGTTGGATTTACATGGCTCAGTGTCATGCCTAAACATATTTTTTGCTTGTTCTATTTGTTCAGCACTTGAAATGTGTTTATTCTTCTGACATGTTTATGTTCACATGTTTGCCAAAACGAGAAAATAAAACGGTCTAATTTTTAACCTGTTTGTTAGTATGATTATATTAAGACATATGCGTAGGCCTACTTTTTCCATGAATGATGAATAGAAATCTATTTTTTCCGGGAAATAAATCATGTGACTGCATACTGCGCTTTGATTGGTTGGGGTATGCTTTATGTTTATTTCCGGAATTGAATCTGACAGATTTCCAAAGGGAGCTTTTTGAAACCCAGACAGTAAGTAATAGCGATCATTACAACATCTTCATATGTGATTAGTTTCTTATTTTAATTCTTAATAACACTCTAGACCGCTGCTCGATGTCCTACTTTCACATTTCTATTCACTTTTCATGAAAAGGCTAATGTTAGCCATCGCTGTAGCTTACGTAATGGATCTTTTCGTTTATCCTACACCAGGGTAGTATTTTTATTAGTTGTAATTCATAAAATATCTCTACCACTACAGTAGTAAAAAGCACATAGGTCTACATATTCAATTTGAGGCCAAACGATTTAACGCTAACTACTTAACGTTACAAGCTATCATTGACAGACTAATCTAAGGTAACGTTAGCTAGCTGAAACTATCATATCATCAATTTACCTACATAAGTAATATTTTTGGTGGGACCTGCTTCTCCAGAATCTTTATAATGCATTCATGACATAATAATACAGCGTGACCTCATTGAAAAAGTGCTTCACGTATCTTTCATCAGCATTAGGTGTGTCCCCATCTAAGACACAGGATGGCACACTGGTTTCACAGAAACCCGTTGAAGGCGACAGCCCCAGTTTCTTTCAACTTCTATGGAGTTGCCAGCAGCCCTGCGGCTAATAAGATATGCAAGTACGTCTAATCTATCATTTACAATTTGCCCTACAATATTATGTGATTAGACTATTAATAGGATCACATGTGAACACAATGTGAAATGTTTGCGCTGTTTATAATATCATTGTTTTTTATGAGGTTATTACAAATTACTCTAACTTGCTTAACAAACTTATTTAGTAATCTATTTACATTGATCTGTACCCTTCCAATATGGATGTAAAATAAATGATTAAAATGCTATGAAGATTCTTGATTCCACAGTTTTCATTAACGACTCCCTCCCCCCCATGCAGTGACCTGAGGACGAACCGGGCCAGGCTCCTGGAAATGTTCACAGATCTGACCTGCAACCCTGAGATCATGAAAAATGCAACAGATGCTTACTTCTCTCTCTTGCAAGGTGAATGTGCAGTATATGACAGTAGCTGTTGAGCTGGTTGGGGTGTAATAGACATTTTTCACAGTGAAGGAAGTGCTACTGATGAGAAGTGCTACTGATGAGGGGTAAAATGCAATAATGAAGGGGCATAATGAAAATTAGTTCATAATGAGTACAGTATAATGAAATTAATAGAAAATGAAATTAACGTGTCTGTTTCCCTGTCTTCTAACATGAACTTTATTTTCACTATTCTGTTTTGCCACTAACAAGTCGCTGCTAGTTATTGTTCGGTTGGTTCATTATATAATAGGCTTCATCCTGTCCTTGGATGGAACGACTCAGGAGAACAAGATGAGATTCATCCAGAATTTCAGGTGGACTGACACCTTACAAGGAAACACTCCAAGGTGAAGACATGCTTAATTTGAGAAACCATATTTCTCAGACTTTACAGTGCCACCTAGAGGCGTAGATGCAGCTGTGCCAATATTAACCCTAGGCTAAACATGGCAACCTCTGCTACCTGCTGGTCCCTCTATGTAGCTAAAAATACTGTATTCTGTACAAAACGATTACAATCTCCATCTCACATAAGTGTACATGGTTCAAAATATATTAAAGATAATGTATAAAATTTTTAGTGTACGAAGTCACTTTTTGGTCTAAAACATTGCGTTGGACTACTTTGTAAGTCTTTAAATATTTTATATTGAATAATAATTTGTTTAACATGGTTTTTCACCAAAAAAAGTAAAAAAAACTTTAAAAAAAAACTCGTACCAACCTAATACTATCTCTCTCTGGCCCTATCTTTTCCTTTCCCCCTGCTCCTACAGTGCCCAGCAGGATGCAATATTTGAGCTGATCTCCATGGCCTTCAATGTGGCTCTCTGGTACACCAAGTTTGCCTCAAGACACGCCGGGAAGGAGAAGTATGTTGTGATTGCCTTATCTTATTCTCCTGTTTAGACTTATGTCTGATTACGTCTATCTGTTTTTAATGGGTCATAACACCACATATATTGCTACTATGGGCTGCAATAATTAATAACCCAGTCTGTTCTGATTAAATAGCATAACAGAGGCTGAAGCAAAAGATGTTCACAGGAGCCTTAAGGTTGCTGCTGGACTATTCAAACACCTGAAGGTGAGCTTTGTACATTGAGGACTGTTTTATATGGTTCCACTAATGTGTTTAAATGATGACTTGTTCAACATATTCCTACTCAAGCCCCAGACAGAATGTCAATGAAATTCAGCAACTCGTACTGTAGCGATGACAGGCAAAATAACCGTTGGCAATGCGAAGTGGGCGGGTACTGAGATAAACTTTCAGCTACAAAGCGATTGGCGACAAGCGAATTGTGTTATATGTCTGGCATTTAAGGCGGGAGACCTTAAGTGCCAGACACATATAACGCGATAGAGGGAGATGTTTTGCCTAGGATCACCAGAATACTATTAATTTGACAAATGATGATACTGTTTTTTTTTTAAAAGGTCTTGAGAAATCATTGTAAATATTTAAAATCTAACCATGATGTTACCATTCCAGGAGGCTCATATCCCTCGCCTCATCACCCCAGCGGAGAAGGGTCGAGACCTGGAACCCAGAGTGATTGATGCGTACATCATCCAGTGCCAGGCAGAGGCACAGGAAGGTAACTGTAGTTTCTGCTTTTAACAATGCAGCCCATATAAAGTTACACACCACATTATTCAAAGAGGATCTGTATTTGTTAAGAATACAAACTAGATTGGATTGACTCTCGCTGTTGCCGCTGTCTTTCTCTCTCCATCTCATTCTGTCTTTCAGGCAGATGTTTACATTACCATAGTGCTAATGACACTGCTAGCCTGTTCAACATAAATTGCTGCCAAGACCCTGTAAAACTTGTTATTACAATCATAGCTTTATCTATGCTCACAAGTCCAAAGGCAGGGCAAATTATTCCAATATTAGATAGTCATTCAATGTAATATTGTAATTCCTATATTATCAATAACCACTGTATCCATTTAACTATTTGTTTTCATTGTCTCTTCTTTTATTTCTCTATACTTAATTTTTATGTTCACAGTGACAATTGCGAGAGCGATTGAACTGAAACACAACGCTACACTTGTCGCAGCTTTGGCCTTTGAGACGGCCAACTTCTATCAGAAAGCTGGTCAGTGTATTTGCACTTTGATTATAGTAAACCATTTACTAACTTATACTTAATCACACTTCCTATTTATACGTCTAAGCCAAATAGAATTTGCAAAATGTATAAAAAGTCATTACATGACAACATTCCTGTTTCTCCAGACCACACGCTGAACACATTGGAGCCAGAATGCAGCAGCAAGTGGAGGAAGTATCTTCAGCTGAAACAACACTTTTACATGGCTTATGTAAGTCCTGGATACCCCCTACATTTTCCCTTAGATATTATGAATGATAATAGTTAGGTTGATGTAGATTCTAAGCTCCAAATAATAGGCAATATTCTATTAAATTGTATTTGAAAATTGCCCTTTGTCCCATATACAGTAAAGGAGAAGAGCTTGTATTGCAGCTAACTAGGCCTGTGACTCTACTGTAAACACTTTCCTGTTTGCAGGCATACTGCTATCATGGGCAGACCCTGCTGGCCAGCGATAAGTGTGGCGAGGCTATAAGATCTCTCCAAGAAGCAGAAAAATGTGCGTGACCTGACGTGTCGTAATGTATTTGTAGTGTCCTTCAGATGCTGTAAAAATATTATGTGTGGGTTTTATTTTCTAACGGCATTGTTTAACATTGCATCGCATCTCTTTTTGTGTACTTAATGGAACTATAGTTAAATATCATACACATAACGGCTTAATTAAACATTGAGCTCCAGTAGAAAAAAACATTTGAACTAACATTTTTAATCTTATTTAATTGTATTTATGTTTTTGTATTCATCTTTCGTTTATCAATTTGTATTAGAGAAATCATAAATTCTCATAATTTGAGGTGGGACTTGTTAATGCTAGTTAAATTATTAACTCTAATGATGATGTAAGTACGGCATAATTGTTATTTTAGTTAGCATAATTGCCAACTGCTAAGATTGCATTATCATGTACGTATACCTTACTTTCTAAAGGTCAATACGTGACTACAAAGGCCACAAAGTGTTTATATTTTCTGTAGAAATGCATCTGTCCTAATGAGGATGGTTGTTGTTTCATGTCTGCCTATTTACCATTAATTCCCTACTATAATACAATGTAATTTAGCAGACGCTTTAATCCAAAGCGATTTACAAATACATGGAGCAGATAGGGGTTAGGCATCTTGCTCAAGGATGCTTGCAGGTAGGCCAACTCTGGGGTTCGAACCCACGACCTAGACCACTAGACTATCCTGCCTACAATGTACATACAATGTGTTGTCGTCTAGGTTACTCGCGTGCGGAGACACTTTGTAAAGAGTACCGTCAAACCAAGGGGCCGGGCAGCACGGCCAAGCCCTCTGAACAGCTGTTCTTCCTTAAACTTGGCGGCCTCATCAGGAACACACTGGAGAAATGCCAGCGAGAGAACGGCTTCATGTGAGTCATTAAAGGGCAGACACAGATGTCTCTACTTGGTTTCTTTCATGCGCCCCCAGAAGGCATATATAAAGCATACTCGCACACACTCATTTATTTGAAAGAATCTAAAACGCATTCATATTAGAACAAACATTTATGTAATGGTAAACACCTACAGATGTTCACATCCATCACAAGAGGTATGTCTCCTCCCCTGTTGATGAAGGGGAACTATGAAAAAAGAATCTTACGTGTGTGTGTGTTTGTTTATCTTTTTTTTGTTTATCTTTTATTTTTAAATAATATGTTATCTAGATACTTTCATAAGGTCCCAGCGGAGGCGCCCCAGCTGGAGTTGAAGGCCAGCTACGGTCTAGCTGAACCAGTAGGCTTCGAGTTGCCCGCCCTCAGTGAGCAGTGCACTCCTGAAGTCTACGCGACCTTTGACCTTACCAAGGGCGCCAAAAATGACAAGGTAACATTATTTAAAAGTTTAAAGAATAAAGCCTCTATCACACCACACTTTCTATTCGTTTCCCTTCAAATGCATAAGTACAGCGGGGTAAAAGCATCTGTGTAGAACTTTTTTTCTCTTCACTCCGTACCAGAGTTCAAGCTTGCTGACCTTTTTACTCTAATTTGTATGATAAGCTTACTAGGTATGTTTATGTCAACTGTCATATCGGTAAAGTTTTCTTGGTTGCCGCTATATTGTTCTCCTGTCTTGTGTTGTTTTAATCTCAGGCCAAACCTAAACAGGAAGAGGAGGTGAAGCCTGTGAAAGAGCCTGATCTGAAGCCGCAGAAAGACACAGGCTGTGTGGTCTCGTAAACATTCCACAGAGGCCATTTTCCACTTCCGACCTACAGTACAACCTATCCTATTTATGGCGTCTATGTCCTAATAATCCGCCAAAGGAAAGTGTCATTTTTTTAGCAACATTCGTGATTTTTGGTGTGTTCAGACATGACAATACTGTTTCACCCGGCAGCAGTTATTTTTGCATCCTCGGCAGATCCAATATGTAGTAAAGATAGACATGACAAATGACTTTAAAACATTTATTTTGATTATATATTACCCATCTAAACAGTTTTGAGAAGTTTGAAAAATTTATTGTTTTTTTTAGAAGAGGCTTGAGGTAGTTAGTCAGTCAGTAGGATAATTCTACTACAGTAAAGTATTTACATGATGTCTCATATTACACATAAATTAAATTGTTAGACTGAATGTAAATAGTCACTTCCTGAAGGGGATCGTTTACCCTGGGCTTCCAACTTCTATGGTGTTAGAGGTTTGCCTTTTTAGTTTGGTTCTCTGACTATAGTTTGATGCTCTGATTTGCCTTAATAGATAGCCGAGATATTGGATACTATTTCATCGACCACAGTGTAAACTAACCTTGCAGCCTTGGATGAAAGCTAAGTAAAATAGTTTCAGATGAGCCAGAATGGCAGAGACTTAATTATATTCATTAAACTGTCTGATTAAAGTATTTAAATGGGCACAGTAGAATATATAAGGAAATAATTATGTCAATTCCCACACATTTGGTGCACAGGGTGAACTCTCTAATCTTTTTAAATGTCTCTCATAATCTATAGGTAAACATGACCCTTTTAAATTGATCTGATTTAAAATTCTAGTCTTTACACAGGTGTGCCTCAAAAGTGCTGTGTATTCACTGATTGGATAGGCTGGTCAGTCTATGGTAAATGGGAAAATCAACTGACTGTTTACATGTTAACACATTGGATTTGTTATTCTGTTATTGATCTCATGATCAATGTCTGTCTTTTTTTGTATACATCAAGTAGTAATTTGACTCATTTTGTACTATAAGAAAAGTAAAAAAAAAAACCTTTCTTTTACTCGTTAGTGGGTGTTTCGTGAGGTATAAGAAATGCCTGCTACTGTAACATTAGTGCTTACTTTTTTTCTGTTTATTGCTATTTTAGTTAAGTTTCTTGAAATGCTCTGTATAACAATATGTGTACAACAATTCATATTTGCAGTTATTTCTTGAAACCGTATATATCTGCTGAAACAGCACTGACAGAGAGAATACTGTATATGTTTATAATTAAGTTGTCTTGCACCATTACATTGCTAATGCTATGAGGCCTACATGAAGGACTAAAAAAAAAAAAACTAAAGCACATGTATTGTTTTTCAAAGATTTTACACTCTTGCTAAAGTGATGTCCTATTTATTTTGTTGTAGCTGTCTCTTGATCAGTGTACAATGAACCATCCTGTTATACATTCATGTATACAATGTTCACACACACATATTGGATGCAGAAGTAATTTTCTAACTTGCATAAATTTTTCTTGTGATGCTCCTGCACTTTATATTCAGTTAGGATTGTCCAATGATGAAATAGAATTGCGACCTCTTCATATTTATATATATATCTGAAGAATGCTAGTTAAGACACTAAGGTTTCATGTGGTTTGGTTTGATTGGTACTTATATTGGCTCAGTAATGGCTGAGCAGGTGATTTCACGGCGCTACTTTCTTCTCCAGTGCTTAGTCATAACAGCGTATATGCCTGCAGCTAATTATTCTTCATCTAAAATATGTCCTTCATTTAACATGTTTTAAAATGGAAATAAAGAAAAGTTATCAATAAAAATGCTTGTACATTATATATTTGTGTAGATGAACATCATCTCAGGCTTTAAGACATTCTACACTCCCCAACAAGCCCAGCCCATTAGAATACAAAATGAAAGTGACAGCATTCCAACTGTCGCCAGTGCACACAAATGTAACTGGTGACCTGTCAGCTTTTTCCCAGCATGTAGGTCTTCATCTGTATTTCGTCTTCAACAACCAGGGAGAATGTGATTAGGGACGAACATATCAGATCAGACACGAAGCAGAATTAACTAACTTGGCACAGGACTACTGAAAAAAAAGCTAATCTGAAGAATGGACAACGTCAAGGAAGTAAGTAATATAATACAGCAAAGACAAGCTTAGCCTAGCTTAACTGCTGCGGTGTTCTGGCTATCCTTTGGTAAATATGTGTTCTGCCACGCGGTTCCAGAGTTGTAAATGAAATTGTGAGGGTCTATTTTAACCATAACCCATATATCAGGGTCCAGACATCCAAGAGATGGCAAGTGGCAGTTCAACCCTGTCCAAACAGAGGGAGGTCATCCATTTCTCCAGTGGTGAAACTCTTGAGGTGGAAGACACCAGAGATGAAGATGAGGATTCAACAAACGGAGAAGCATTCAGAGAGCCACCTGAAAAGGTGGGCATGTCTTAAAGTGTCACAGATCTTTCTTATTTGGAGCAGCAGATCTCAATGTTTTTTAATATCATCTTGTGTGTTTCACTACATTTATGAAGCAAGTCTTCACTCTCTTTCAAATTAATCATTTTAGAGAAGATTGTCATGGAAGAATTTTGCCATTCTAGTTGGGAAGATTTCACTCCAAAGTAAGTAATAAATGTCATTCACAATACTTTACTGTACATGTCAGAATTTACTAAATGAAGTTACGCAATAGGCCTATATTTAAGAAAATAATTATTGGTTTTCTCTTTAGCTTGTGACTTTATTGGAGAGAAACTGGCTGGTGTACTTGGACTGACTGCAGCCAAATACCAGTATGCCATAGATCAATACAATCACCACAAGGTATTACATTAGACAAAATAATACTTTTTGAAGGGAAAAAATAGAGGAAAGCATCTATTATAAGCATAGCATATTATTAAAATAACAACCCCCCACAACAGTACATCCCCTCTGTTACTTTGTGAACTCACTCTCTCTGTCTCGCTAGGTAAAAAGCAGTCAAGACCAAGACACTGGAAAGAGAATGTCTAAAGACGTTGGAGAGAGAATTCAGCTTTATCCCAGGCATACCAGCCAATATGGTGCGACCATATCAGTTGGGAGACATGTGCAAGCCTGCCATGAAGAACAACAAGGCACAAGTAAAGGGGCGCACAACCGAGGATTTCAGGAGGATATTCATTAAAGGGGAACAAGGAAGACAAAAACGGCTCGTGATTTTTCTTTACCATAGCGCGTTCATGTTGAACGTTACCTTACACGGAAACTGCGCATGCTTATTTCGAAAGCGATAAAATGATGCAAGTGAAATGGAAATCTAAATAAAAGGAAAGAAAGCGTACAAGTAAGATAAAATGGTTTTCGTGAATATCGCACGAATATATTGCATTATATGTACTGTATATTGTTTAAACATTAAGTAATAGCAAAACACAAATAAACGTTTCCGACGAGGATGGGATTCGAACCCACGCGTGCAGAGCACAATGGATTAGCAGTCCATCGCCTTAACCACTCGGCCACCTCGTCGTGATAATGCACGAATTTCTAATAATTTACAAATACATATACATATGTATACAGAATACAGCATATGACCTAACTAAAGATTGTCAAACATTTAAAACATGATAATCTACATTTAATCATAATGGCTGGATTTATGAACCATCTAGGATGGATTAACCTGTAGGGAGGTCCAGCTCTTTCCATTTTCTTTCCATTTCACTTTAGCTGTTACCTAAGTTAAGTTAGAGGTGTGCAAATCCATACTGTGATATATCAGTGATCCAGAACAGGTGTTGTTATACATACTATTTCATGGGTTATATTTACATTTACAGCATTTAGCAGATGCTTTTATCCAAAGCGACTTACAATTGTCAACAGTTAACCACCAGCTCTGGCAAGCAAACAACATTCTCATAGAATACGGACAGCATTATGTCATCATGGTTACTTCACTTATGCATTTTCAGTACACATTTCTCAATATATTCCTCTAAAAAAATCATTAAATCCATAAAATAATTGCTAGCAGCCCAAATACCTGCAAGTGTTTAATATTCATAGAGCTGATTTAAAAGAGTAGAAAGATTTTTTTCCCCTTATACAGTATATATAAAGGAAAGGAAAGGAGTAGACAGAGAATAAAGAATTGTTCTTCTGTTAGTGGGAGTGCTATAAGGTAGAGAGATCGGTGGTCTAAGTAACAAGGTGGATTCTGAACAGGTGGGTTTTAAGTCACTTGCGGAAGATTGATAGTGATTCTGCTGTCCTGAAGCTCATTCCACTATTGCAGTGCCACAACAGAGAAGATTCGAAACAGGGCTGAGCAACTCTTACACCCTCGTAGCAACGGAGGTGCCAGCCTGCCAGCCGAGGTGGTAGAACGAAGTGCTCTGCTTGGGGCCTTGAATTATATTATTTTGTTGTGGTCGTCAATGCTTTCATGCTGTCACTGTGCTTTGATGGCACCTGGAGTGGAGATATAAAACAAACTCAAATCCAGGTTCCACACTTATACAAACATAATTCAGTAATATAATACCTTGACCAATATATATACCATTATCAGCTTTGTCAATTCCTCTCGAACCTGTTTCAATGAAATAACATGTTTATAAATAAGTTATTACATTACTGAGCAGCACTATCTACAGTACAGTAGGCTGACATAACATAGTAATGTTAACACTATACTGACCTTTTGTTGTGAAATACAAGCTGTTACCAGAATGAAAAAGCCCTAAAATGACATAAGAATAGTAGATGTTACAAAATGTGTATGCAGCAGTGTCAACTTGATTCTACTACAGCATAACATTATTTTTGTTGTTTCTAGCTTGAACAAGAAGAACTTATTAACTGTTTCATAATACCTGGAAAGAGTTGAGGATGGTAAATGCGTAGGTTATGATGGTATTCATGATATCTGGATTGCCATCAGTCATCAGCATGAAATACCCCAGAATCCATGTCACTCCAAAAACTGGTGTGAGGAAGATTATCACCTTCATGATACTTTTGGCAGTGTCCTTGTCATGCTTGCCATTGTCAGGAACAGAGGGCTTCAGAAGCGTTAGAATGACGACGACCATTGAAAATATGTTTGTCAGAACAATAGTTCCCACTGGAAGGAGAAAACCATACATAGATCCTTTTAAGAGCCCACTATAGACGAGCCAGCAGGTCTCTATCTTGTAGTAGGG
>JAODLI010000274.1:0-12163 GCA_027575585.1 Percopsis omiscomaycus | reverse complement strand
TTTTATACTTTATATATTTTATATATTATAGGTTTATTATAGGTTAATTCCAATGTATGTTTGCATGCTGCTACTGGATGCTTGAATTTCCTTAATAAAGTATTTATCTATCTATCTAAATAACATCACTTAATTTACACACAACTGTCACCACTCGCAGTAACTCACAATATTTTGCTCTAAGCAAAATATTATTTGATTTGATTAGGATTGGACAATAATGACAGCAATGTGTGTTATTATGGAAAAAGAAACCAAATACTGTTAAAGTTTGAAGATTATCCAATAGTTTCTGTCTATATGAACTGAGTTAACGAGCTAGGCCTATATTAAGTGGGAATGTCAACATAACAGCAGATAATGATGTGTGCTTTTACGCCTGTACAGTAAAACCCCCAGATGTTATGTTGCCATGAGCTCAAACACAAGGGACCCAATATAGGGAAGTAGACGTACATCATATAGCTTTGAATTTCAACAGTACCCATGTCTCAGCCTCTAAGAAAGCTTTTCAGACACACTAATATGACTGGTTATTAGAAACTCAAGAAACAGACAAATATGCTCCAATTTGTTTCATATAGCCGTCATCTGAAAACGACAAAGCAGAAACATCCGAATGAAGTTTATTTTGAATGGAGAGGAGAGACGTCATCGCTGTTTCAGAACAGGACACCCATACCGCTAGATGCCAACGCTCAGGTTACCTTTTGTCTATCATACCGTCAAGACACAAACATTGTGTATTTGCTTTTCAGTAAGGCGGTTTGCGATGCATTATGAAACAATATGCTATGGTCCGAATATACGGCAAAAAATAAATAAAACAGATGATAAACATGATGGTTCACATGTAAAAATTGGTATATAATTTAGGGAATTCTAAATGCCCATCCAACAGTCCAGTTCTGTTACGACTGTAACGCTTTAACACAGTGTGTGTCTTTGTCCTTTGCCCTAAATGCCTGCTTCTATCAAATTCACACACACATTCTTCCAATACCAACCTTAAAGGCAAGCCATACGGTAAGCCCTATAGTAACTGTGGTAAAGAAAATGTTTTCTCTTAACTATAATCCCTGTTAAGGGGATATGTAGAGGCTTTACAGTAGCCTTCGCTAGCCACCAGCCATGACTAAAGCATCATGTTTCTATTGTGGTTGATCAAAGTCTCCCACAATTGTTAAAGAAATGTTGTAGTTTTGGTTTTAGACTCAGACAGCGCACGCCTCTCCACCGTCTGTCCCCTGACTGGCTCATATTCCTCTCTACTCCTCCCCTTAGAGCTCTTATAGCCTCACACTGTTCTCTACCCCTCCCGCTACAGCCGCCGACACCTTTGTGCACAGTTGTGTTTCAAACATCAGCTGTGAGAGGGAAATCGAGGAGTGTACCTTAAATCCCTTCACCAGGTGACGATGCTTATTGCTAAGCTTATTTAACAAACTCCTTTCCAAGCACATTGCACATGGATGGCAAGATACTCCATTTATCCGGAAGGCTACTAAACCAAAAGGTTACACGTGGTTGTGTTCCTAAAGGAGTAGCAGAGAGTAGAGCAGTATGTATTATCTGACCACTAGGGTGAGAGCAATGAAAAGCAGGGGCCCTGGGACTCGGTGGATACGTCCTTGTACATTGTCACATGCTTTAAATTTGTATCCAAACCAACATGGTAGTTGGAGGCAAAACAGATTCTACTCAGGTATTATGCACCTACACCTGAAGACTGCATACACGAAACCAATGTCTCACTCACTCAGACAAACACTTCAAAAAAACACCAAAATGCGAAAGTGAATGCTGTGGCCGGTAAGATTCACTATTTAGCATTTTGTTTCTCACCATATTCTCCCATGTAGATGGAAATATTCTTGTGCCTTGGGGGGATTTTCCACTAGGCCATCATGTCTCCTGAGCATTGAATAAAAACAACAAACCATTTCACCTAAAATAAGGGGATTTTAATCTAAACAACTGACCCATATTCCACAATGATATACCTTGTGTTCTTTCATTTAGCATACATTGTTTTAGCATCCTGTGCCACTATTCTCATGAGTAGCCTACAGCATAAGAGTCAGCTGATTAGGTAGACCTACCATATTTACACGTTTTATAAGTTCTCCAAACAATGAACAACCTGGTGACACATATGGAGCTGTGCCAATCAGCTACAATTTCACCAATCAAATAATTGCTTTTATAACAGTGATCCTCACAATATAGTTGAGTAATAGTTTATTTTGTTTTAGTTCCCGGACGTTAAGTCATTTAACGTTACAGATCGTTTTAAATAAATGTAGTACTGTCAACACGCAGGTCAAGCCAGCATACAGTATTAGGCCACGATTAGACATTAAAATAGAGTCCTACCCGGTTTTTGCTGCCTCCGTATTTCCATCTCTAAAACCTGGAAAATATGAACAACACTGTTACGATGACTGTAAGCATCTCCCTCTCGTCTACTTGCCCCAGAAGCAACGCAGACATGGCCGTTTAAAAATAACGTACTGGTGTATTTACATACTAGGCTACTGTACGTCAAACGAACTTAGCAATAACATTCATTAAAGTACCGGTACAGCTTACCGTCCATAACAACATTTCCGAACTGATTTTCGTTCCTCGGTGAATGGTTTAATAATTTAACAGTAACCTAATAGGGACTTGTGTGAGCTCTCCTACAAAGAGGAAGCAACATATATACCCTCCTCGGGTAAGCAGAACACTTTATTGCAATGGCAACGTACAGATAGACAGAGTGCCTTGTCTGTGTGATGTTCGCATACGATGAAGCGGCCATATGCTTACCTGAGCTCGAAGTTGAACTGTTCAACGTTGCCTGCAACACTAGCATCTTAATATGTGGAGCTATTTCTAAATCTTTATTATTGTTGCAAGGCCAGCAATATTCCCCAGCCAGTATTTACTAGCCTACATCATGTCCTACATATTCTTCCTAATTAGAAGTGGTATGAAACAGGCTTTGTTCGCCCCGTGGTCATTAGCCCTCGCCCCCAAGTAGAGAAAGCTTCACCCTATTAATCTTCCAATGCACGAGAACGTTGCTCGGTGAAATGGCTCTATGGACTCTACCTTACTTTACTAAGTGGCATGTGACACTAAATGCAACCGAGATCTTTTTCTATTGACGAGCACAAGTTATGGAACCTTTTCACAAAGACAAGCCTAGTCTATATGCATTACCCATAAGAAACTTAAATTCTATTGGGTGCCGTTTGTAAAATGTTGCACGTTCTAATTCATGGTGCAAACGTGAGTATTTTTTTTAGTCTCCTTTCAAAACTCTAAGAAAATTGAAAAAGGACACAAATCAGTGTGTTCATATTTTATTCACATATGTTACATTTTGCATTGAATGAAAGTCATACTTTCTGAACAAACTCAGGTAGTTTGAGTCAGCACTTACAGTAATGTACTGTATTCTCTCGTCATTCATACAGGAGAACACACAAGCGCTTTCAGTTACAATTTACACCCATAACTCATTGGCTATTCAGTTGTGGTCACGTACAAAGTGGGCACTGCAACATAAGTGTAGAGGAAAACTCGAGTAAACATAAGCAGCATGCATGAATTCATGAGGAAATAATTCAAGTGTTATAAATTCCTCTGGAGCACAATGTGGACCAGCATTTCGCCGTTTCTCACTCCAATCTTGCAGGCACAACTGCAAGTAAAAGTGTCCCCCTCTTCTTCCAGAGAAAAAATAAAAAGAATAATAATTCTAAATAGCTAAGATATTTAACTAAAAAAGATGGGTAAAAGCATGGCATCGTCAGTGTACAATGGGGGAGTCAGGTTTTAGCTTGTGTGATGTTGGACTGCGCCTATGAATCCAGATCAAAAAAAAAAAAAAGGTAAGTTATAATAAATACACTGTATTGCAAATGTTGACTTTTGGCAGCCAAAAACAAAAAGGTGAAACTATTCTGCAGACATCTGGTTCTCCAGAACAAGCCAACAAAGCCATTTCATTGACAACATTTTTAGACCAAATGTATATATATCCTTAAAAAACATTTTAAATGTTATTAAAAAAGGTAGTAACCAATGAAGAAATTAATCAAAATTATTATTACACTGTTACCATAGCAGCAGGATACCATACCTGTAATGCCTTAGCTATTCCCTTAAAATCTCTCTTAATTCAAACACTAAAATAAACAACCAATTTGATATTTGGGAATTAAGCGTTGATAGGGTTCAATGATATTTTATGCCGGACATATGTACCTTAGATTGCTCATCAATTCTAATCTGGTGTAACTTTAGTTGTATTTCTAGGTAACAGCTTGCTGGAGGGAATGACTGCAAAGCTTATTGTGACTAATGAAAAGATGACCACATGCTTCCCTAAATATTAAAGTGACCATGAGTCAACAATCCCAGCCATCTACTATAAACCCAAAGCAAAATATGTCTTAGAAAAAAAAAAACTTCAAAAAGGTAAAATTACTTACTCAAACAATGAGCAGCAGCATTTATTTAAATATCTAAAAGTTTGTATTTTAAACAGCGAACAAAAAAAGAAAAAGAAATTCCTGAGGATGGATTGCAACTAGACCCCAAAAAAAAGAGCCCATGCTTGTTTGCAACAAACTCTAGTATTGATGGTTGAACCTGTCCTTCCTACCATTACATCTCCAACACGAGTGCATCTTGCAAGAACTCTACCTCATCAGGAGCTTAAATCTCATGCCAGCACAGCATAGCACATTCTGATAAATGAGGAATATGCACTAAGATCATTAATGGTCACAAAAATAATCAAGTTCTAGGAGAGTCACCATTTCCTTTTTTTGTAAATTACATGCCTCAAAGGCCTCTTCAAAACCAATCATTCTGGGCAAAGTTGTGCTTTCACTTTAAACTCGATCTGTTGAAAACCACACCTTAAATCACTTAAATAAATACACACAAGTGTTAGTCTTTAGGCATGATTGTACACCAAACTTTACATAAACCAAGGCTACAGCAGCAACACCTTCACTGCATGTTTGTGTATATCTTTTAATAAGATTCCCCAAATATTTTAAATTGTGGCAGCCATATACCCTGGGGGGAGAAGGGTTGGGTTGGGTGGGTGGGTGGGTGGGTGGGGGGGGGGGGAATCAGGGGCTGTATCTTCAGTAGGCTTAGAGTCCATTGTAGTGAGGCCCCCAGCGCTTATTGATGTGGTCAAAGGTGTGTGAAACCCACTGTTGCTCCAACACGCGATACCTCTCTTCACATAAGAACAGAGGCTTGCCACGGCTGGAAGAACAAAAATAAAAAACACAACAACAATGAGGACTGCTTTTTTACAGTGTGGATGTTCTACAGTATGTCAGTGTTATGCAATAGTACCGTAAATCCCGATCCTCCTCTCCATGAGCATCTAGGTAAACGGAGCCCCACAGGCAGAAACGATGGCCGCGGATGATAATGATTACTGAGGCATTTATCAGCAGGAAGATGCCGGTTGCTGCACCACAGTGTTGGGAGTGCTGGATTGGCACATAGCAGGAACAAAACAGACAATTATTCTAATTACACTTCATAATTTAGTAGTTATTAGAATGTTTATGCATTAGTGGCTCTCTGTATCATATTTAGCATCTTGAAATACAGCAGTGGTCTTAGGGAAAGAGTTGGGGAAACTCACCAAAACACATTCACAGAAACCCTGCTGCTTGCAGCACAGCCCTTTGAGGCAGACAAAGGCGCCACAAACGAGGCACAGCGCAGGGTCCTTTGGCACCTTTTTGCAGGCAGTGCAGGCCTTCCTGTGGTAGTACTGAAAGATGATATTGTAATTGTCTGGTAGCTGGAGGAGATGTGGCACTGCCCAATGAGGATCCTGTACAAGCAATTCCTGGGGATGAATAAGAAAAGACATTTAAAAAAAAAAAACTGGTTAAAAGTATTAATGTTACCATGATTTACAAGGGGGGTCAGAATTCTTTTTGCGAACCATTGATTATCCTGTACTGTGGTAATCATTCTAGAGCTATATTTAAAAGGCTTTCTCATTTAGTAGCGGCCCTCCCCTGCTCTTCCTGCACCTCTGAAAGACACTTGATCCATCCTAATTCACATTTTTATTGGACAGATACATCATCAAGGTAAAATCTGTTAAAGCAGATGATAAACTGTTTACTAGATATTGTCTGAAGATCTTCTTAAAAGATCTTGAGAGAATTTGATTTCATCCACGACTAAGTAAATCTTGCCGGTTTCTTGACTTTTACTTCTAGTCACTGTTGTCCTTCAGCCCGAGCGTGTGATGATAAATAATGTCCAGAGTTGGGGGCTATTTTGAAACAACCTAAATTGATATTCAAGGCACTCCCAGGTTTTCATCAAGTGATGTGTAGCATGTAAGACTCAACTCATTCTGAATGACAAAGCAATCTTGTTATCACTTACTCAGGAGACCTGCGTCAGAAATAGCAACAACACCTGACAGCCAAGGTTGAAACTCAAAGTACCAAAAAGACTAATCTTATATGAACCACGCTACTATAGTGTTTCAAAATGCAACAGACTGTATTACAAGTTATTTCTGATAAAAAAATATTTTAAAAATCAATATATAAATCACAGACGTAGCTTTCCAGGCCAATAGTTTTTCCTGACCAACGTACAGAGTAATATGTCAAATTCATCTGTGCGTTTGCTCTTGCTTAGATTTATGTAGAGCTATTGATGTAGTTATAATAAAACATTTTCCGTCACCAAAAAGGTACCCAGATCTAACATCTATTCAAGCTATTTAAGTCTTGAGGGGAAAACAATGTTTTATTAAATCATTGACTTTTCCCTCAAATGAGTGTGTAGTACTGAGTCCCACCAATGAGTGATCGGCATGCGTTTCTGAGAGCGCTGTGACCTCGGCACACCACTGTGCTACCAGGTCAAACACGCTGACCGGCCACTCCAGACATGAGGCACTGTGTATGGTGCAGGGGGGCTGAGGGGCTGAGGCCATGAGCCCCAGACACACAGCCAGGGACGAGAACTCCTCTTCTTCCTGACAAAAAACACAAGAAATCAACTGGTGACTTTTGGACCCCGGGTTTCTCTTTGCTCTTCTGACTCCCATCATTTGCAGGACGTCAGGTTCCTACAGTTGGTTGTGAACTATGAACCACTTTTTGAACCAAACTGGTCCAGCAGCATCCCAACCACTGGGTTGGGATGCAGCAATGACTATGGAGACGTGTGGAGACATACCAGACAGCCGGTTAGGTTGTCCCCATAGATGTGGTGCTGCAAGAGGCAGGACAGCCGCAGGTAGGGCAGGCAGAACTGCTGGAGGCTGAACTCTATGGACTGTGGGGACCACACACTGGAGCTCAGCTGGGGAGAGCACATAAGTAACACGGCATCAATAAGCAGTCGGCAGCCCTCCGATAAGGGCATGATGTATATCTCCTTCAGAGACGAGTTGAGATATGGAGACTGTTGTTTCTCATTGGACTGGGCAATTCATCATGTACGAAAAGAAAACAACAAACGATGCAAGAAAGAGGGAGCAAGGATATTTTGACAGTTACGTTTGAACTACTCGGCCGATGGTCCTATTGGTGTCTCACCATTGATGTTTCTTCAGCGTTTGCCTTGTAGACACTCTTGTCCTTGGATAGCTCACTGATAACATGGCTGAGCAGAGCTTCAAAACACTTGTCAGCATTGGCTGCGTTCTGGAAATAATAAAGTCAAAATTGTTGATCATATGCTTAAATTATGTGACATTTTACATTTTAAAGTAGATTCATTTTTCATCACGTTAGTGTTCAAGGTGGGGCGATAGGTATTTTGGCCACAATGACTGATTAATAATTAAATCATTATTAATTAAAGACAATAATAAAGTTGAAATATTAACTGAATATTCTGACTTTCCCATATAACAAAGCTTGGGAAAGAAGAAACATCAATTAGTAAAAAAAGAAAAAAGCAGAAGGTAAAAAGAAACCAGTGAAGACATGACCTCACCCCCTTTGGAGAATTTTCTGCTAACTTAAAGCATTATAACAAAATACTGAGCGTCTTCTAAATCTGCCATCTACGTCGGGGATATGCTGCATAGTAGAATATAATAATAATATGCAGAATAAGCAGAGGATGATAAGCTGTAGAGACATTACTGAATGTGTGTTCTGATAAAAACTCAACTGGTCTGACTAATATTTTATACGGAGGAAAAGCTGCCGGCATTTATCAAGTTGAAGGTGGTAGAATATAAAACCGCATCAGTCTTATCTCGCCCCCCCCCTCTGTTCAGTCTCTGTTCAGACTTTGCATCTCTTTTTATCAACTTCAATTTAAATACAATGGCATCCATCCAATACGGATGGCGTGCCCAATGAGGATTTGAGATGCTTCTTGATGGCAGCTCATAAATGAGTGCACCATTGTTCATGACATTGTATTGGGATGATATTCCACCATGCCTCTATTACAGCTGGAAACAGCCCGGGGGAGGGCTTTCAGCAATTTGTCTATTGACATTCAAGACAGCCACTCACTAATTCAGATTTAATAGACTGAAGACTGATAGCCAATTAATCCCACACTATGGCAATCACACTTCTGCAGATAATGAAGATCGATATCGTCCATTATGGAAAATGCGCAAATGAACCTGGAAAGGGCTTAATTCATCTCAATACAGAGTCATAGACTGTGATTTACTGCCACTGTGGAGTAGTCGCAGGGAACTAAACCAACAAAAAAATACGGCAGCGGATGCATTTGTTTAATTATAGAGCCTTAATATCTCCCTTAAGACCAAGCAGGGTCAAAACAACATTGGGGACTCTAGACAACGATGGCGTTCTCTGACAGTGCAGTTATTTATCCACATATGTAATGTAAGGTGACACTTAAGGGTTTGCATTACACAAACAAATCCTAGTAGCAAAAGTTATCTTTAGCAGCACTTCAGGCTTTTACCTTCTTGAGGGCTCCAGATGTGCTCCAGGCCTGTCTCTCCTCTGGGCAGAGCCTGGCTGAGAGGGCAGCCAGTGCCTGGGTGTACTGCAGGTTGAACAGCATCTTTACCACGCAGGTGAAGTGGTCTATATAGGTGGAGATAGGCACGATAGGTAGAAACATGATATGGGACCGCAGGAGTTACTTGCATTTTTCATCCTTTACGATACATTATTTAAACTACATATTCAGACATAAGTGTACAACACCTGAAATAACACCTGTACTTTGGAGATTTCCGTACACAACAGAATGAACCTACTGGGAGTTTAAAAAGGCCCGCTATAGACAACAAAACAAACTGCCAGGTTTGTTTTTACTGGGCCATAATCATCCATCAGTGTCTTTGCTTTATAGAAAGCCTCAAACAGTGGGTAGTAATTAGCAGGGGGGGGGGGCTTCAGGTGGGAAATGCAATCTCGAGGAGGTCCTGATTTGGAGCTGAAAGGCCCAACAAAAAGCACCATCATTTGCCCATCCACGCGAGAGGACGGCTAACAGCTCCGCTGTGTCATTGTATTAAGTGTCAGCATGGTAAACCCCCCCTCCCCCAAGCACCCCCAAGGGCACCCAGGCAGCCCCCACCTCTCACATCTCTCCAAAGGCAAAAACAAAACCTAGGCGTTTGGAGCTCAATCATTATGGGACGCTCTTCAATAATAGCCTTTATTCACACTCATCTCATCCTGTTGTGAGAAAAATCAATTCTCGATCTCACAATGAGTGCATTAATGATGCTCCGTTTGGTGTAATCAATTTGGAATTGAAGAGATACAAAGCCCATCTAAAAGATAATCAGACACAGAGTGCCGATTTTGCCGAGGTTGAAGGGCAAATAGTTAGGAATACGTGTCCATGAGGGAGGATAAAGGCTGGAATGGCACTGCCTTAAGAAAAACCAAATTGTCCTTTCCATTATTTCTAATATGGACGAGAGAACATATTAAACAATATTTCATTGATTTTTTTTTTTTTTGCATTTTGTCACTAAACACTACATCTTTAACTGAATTGTCCTAAATGCTAGTAGTAGTGAACCTATTTCAATGACATGATCCAATTGCTGCAACATAATATCAAGTAGGCTTGGTGAGGGGGGGCTTTTGGGTGGCCCTCTCCTCTTCTGCAGTGAAGGGCAGAAACCAGCTTAAGGAGGCACAGCCCTCACATCACTGGGGCCGCAGCCCTCTGATCCTCGCCGCCAAATAAAAAAAAAAGGCAACAGGAGCGAAGATAAGAGGCTGGAATGCTTTCTCCGCCTCCGACATTCAGTCATGATTAGGAGCGATAAAGGGACTGCTGGTTGCGTAGCAGCCATAGGCGAGCTCCTGGCCTCTCAACAGCCCCTGTAAAGGAGATGCAAGAAAGGCACCTTTTCGCAGAGGCTGAGGCATGGTCAGCACAAAGATGATCAGGAGCGAGGGGACATCTCGAAACAGCATAGGAACCTCAGGTCTCTCTTCATCAAAACCACTGCAAATAAAACAGGGTTGTCGTTCAGTAGATAGCAAGCATTAATCACAATCAACCCCCCCGTTAACTGTCAGTTTCCTACTTTGATAAATACAGACACAGATGTAAAAAAGAAGAAAGGGCACGTAATTCTGTTCCATTTCAAGTGAGGAATTTCAGGCACTACTCTCCACATGATATAAAGTCAATATTATTCATTAGAGATCTAAGAGCAAAGTCCTCGTTGAATGAAACACTCCTAATTTGCTTGAACAAAGACATGAGCCTTTTCGGCTACATTTGCGTGTTTTAGCAGACAATCTATTCCCTAAACTACTTCCTAAATGTAGCCCTGAGTTACATGTTGTTGTTTATTCCATGTTCTTTTAAAAAAGGCGTGCGTTTACCCCCTCCCACCCCTATTTGCTGACAATCCAGTGAGGGCTTCCAGTCTCCACTCTGCTGTGAAAAGGCCTCCGAGGACTTTTGAATGAAAGGAACTGCACTTAAAGAATAATACCTTTCATTACCAAGGCACTCACCACTTAATTTGTGTGAGGGAGGGGGGGGGGGGCAGACATTACAGAAAGGCAATTATGACTCCCTGATAAATGAACACCTTAAAAATCTGTAAACCTGAACCCGGTAGGTTCATATGTGTCATGCCCTGTATAACATCCATTTATTTTCAACTCAAACTGAAAAAAAGACGATCTCAAGGTAAACGGGAGGTTCTCCTGTACGTCTATGAAAAACCATCCCTCTGCCCTATTTAAGTAGTGCACATTTACCGCCTGGGGGTGTCAATGACAGTGTTGCCTCCTGAACCCTTAACAAGATATTTTTAAAAACGGCAAATGACTCCACTGAGAATACAGTATGGTTGCGAGCGCTTTCCTAGTAACAGGTGTAAAAAGCTGTCTTACAACACTAACAGGGAGGAAAGCGTGTTCAGGCTCATCCTGTAGCGTTGGTGTTACAAATAGGATTTTCACAGCCGTTTAGACTGCTGACCCTGACAACTAAGACTCCATTAACAGACGGAGTCATTTGAAGCCACAGTGGGAAAGACAGCATGCACAGGCTGTGATGTGTGTGCACATGATGCAGTGTGGCCGGCTGAGGGCAGGGATGCTGTACTGCAGTGACACCGGCACGGTGTTGGCGTGGTGTGGGCACAGCGATATTGACAGGGCCGTGTTGCTCAATGCGGCGCACCCGGTAATTTGCCAGATGCAGCAATTATTCGTATCTATGGCAACCACACTGGGTCCCATTTTTCTGTTTTTAGCTGCTCTTTGTGAGCAGGGAAAAAATGGTTAAGGGGCAGAAGGAAATGATGGGTGTTTGGGAAGGGGGGGGGGCAAAGTGGCGCTGTGATTACATATGTGTGTGGTGGGGGAGCAGACGCCTATGACTGGGATATAGGGAGGTGGGTATTAATGGATTTCCAACAAGGAGAGTTGTCACTCACTCTGCCTCTCTGCATGGTTTATCCTGAGTCAGTCTAGTCCAGGGGTTGTAGGCAGAGTCGATGCTGTACAGACGCATGTGCATGGCCAGCACGTGGAACAGCTGATCTAGAGGACAAAACAGGAGGACAGAAATTGAACACAAGTATACCATTATAAACAGTGTGTGTGTGTGTGTGTGTGTGTGTGTGTGTGTGTGTGTGTGTGTGTGTGTGTGTGTGTGTGTGTGTGTG
>JAODLI010000273.1:0-12163 GCA_027575585.1 Percopsis omiscomaycus | reverse complement strand
GCGTGTGTGTTTGTGGGGGGTGGGTGTGTGTGTGCGTGTGTGTTTGTGCATGCGTGCGTGTGTGTGTGTGTGTGTGTGTGGGGGGGGGGGGTTAGTATACACTGCAGTGTTGAGTACACACCCTGACAAATTGAGGCTGGTCCGAGGGCAACTCAATATTAGGGAAGGTGTGCCAAATGTTTTGTACACTGTGTAATTGCCTGGAGGTCAGTTATTAAAGTGATTTAAAAGAGATCTGCTATGAACTGTCAGAACAGACGGACAGGGAAGGAAGTCTTCCAGAAGCCCTGTTCCCCGGAGCACCCCCAATTTGCGATCGTTGCTCTTATCTGTGTCGTTGCTTAGAGGCAGGTATGATGCAACGAGTCTGCCGGCGGCTAAACGCGGCCTTTCAGCGGTTGAATATAAATCCCACAGACACGCCGTATCCGTTTAATTTTATTACCAGTTCAACAACGTCCGTGGTAATAGGGGCCGAATGATCAACGAAGAGCGCTCTCGCCCATTTTCATCCACTGCCCTCAGGCAGCCGTTTTAGGGCAATAGCCGGAAGGTTTCGTCGCTGCGGCAACAGCTCTTAATCCAAAGCAGCAGGAATTATGCAATAGGTCTTTCCCATGGAAACACGCTAGCTTCTCTTTTGACTTACATACAGTACATGATCTGTCTCCAATGTAAAAATGATGTAATATTAGTTAGAATTTCGCACATAAGGTGGCTTATTTGCCAGAAAAAAAATCTATTTCATTATAATTTATTAATTATTTTGACTCTTTGCATCAAAATTTACTCTGCCCCGAGGCAAGATATTTTGCTTAAGCCATATCTTTACGAGACACTTTCCCAGTAATCATCAGAGACATTTTGCCAAATTTTATTAAACCAGTTGTTAAATGGAGGAACATTTACATTTATATTTACAGCATTTAGCAGACGCTTTTATCCAAAACGACTTACAATCAGTACATTTGTCAACAGTTAAACTTTTTAACCACTGGTTCTTGCAAGCAAACAACGTTCTCCTAGAATAAGGACATCATTGTGTCATCATGATTACTTCACTTTACTACTCAATATATTTCTATAAAAATAGCATGGAGGTAGAGAGGGGCAGTTCCTTTTACTGCCTTGTGTCTTGAATCAAATGAAATGTGCAGGAGTTGTCTCCTTGAAGAAAACTCCTGTACATGTTATAGATCAATAAAGGGAACGTTATATTTTTTCATCTTTTGTCTTGATGGTGTATATCTGTTAACAAGTGTTATCAAGTAGAATGATACAAAATATGCTTCTGTTCCTTCTGTTTTAACTGAAATACAATATTTGGTGAGAGATTTAATTTTTTAATTTTTGTTCAAAATAATTAGTTCGTAGTGTCATTTGGATAAACAGCATTTAATGAAGTTGCCAATTATACTATTAGCCTAACAATCAAACAAAAAATAAATATTAAAATAATACATTTCTCTTTAAAAGTCAAATTTTTGGGTTATATAGAGACCTTTTTAAAAATATATATACACCAGGATTTCTTTTTTTAAATCTAGGCCTTTCAAGTTACTTTAAGACTTTTTGCCTTTCATCTCTCTTCCCATGGGACTTGGAGTGCATCTTCCTTTAATAACTGCACACACACACAAACACACACACAATCACACACACACACACACACACACAAACACGCATACAAGCAAGCACACAAACACACAACTTCCCTGCTCTTAATCTGCAGTGTTGAAGTGGTCTTTAATGAGGTGTGAAGAGAGGGCACCACCATCTCTCTCTTTCTGCCTCCCCCCCCCCCCCGTTTCTCATCTTCCGTTCACCCCTGAGAAAGAAATGCCGAGCGACAGACAGACAGGCAGGCAGGCAGGCAGAGTGATGAGTGATGGCATAGTGTAATTAATGGCTCTATAGTTTATCTCTCCTTCACCACTATTTCTCACCCTTCACCATCCCGTTCATGACAATGTTCACACGGCAAAGGTCGCCAAAGGTTTTCCCCACGTGTGTGTTTGTGTGTTAGCACTTATACGTTTCTGTCACACCCTTTTTGACATTATGTTTTATGTTATGTTTTTCTTTACTCAAAGGAAATCAGCTACACTGACTATGTTGTCTCTTCCCTGGAGGAGTTGCATTCAATTCTAAATCTATGCAACCATCCCAAATATGGTAACGCACAATATATTTTGAGATATGCCCTATAATAGTATAGTATGTGATTAATTGAATTCTAGTATATGGGAGAGTTAGCACTCGTTTGACACAGCTGGATTCAACAACATTATTGTCTTTTTATTTGTCCACATTTTAAGGTCATAATCTTTGTTGTGGCTGTACTTGGGCTTGCGTAAATGTAGTAAATGTAGTAAATTTGAAGGCCCCAATTGTTTGTCCTAAATTAGTCCAGCCTTTTCGGGTCCCTTCAGACAACACAACCGGTCACAACTGGTTGGCCAACAGCTCACGCTTTAATGATCCAATCAAACCCACAAGTTTAGCTTTTCCTCTTGCGCCTGGCATCGCACCTCAGGGTAGTGCAGATGGAAAACCGCTGTGATCTCATTTGAAGGCTAAAACCAATGATGGTATCGTTATTATGATGAGCCTATGAGTGCAGATCTTTTGTTAGCAAGCAGCTGCCTAATTGGGGTTGGTTTATTCCGAAGAGGGTTGGGACGGAGGGGCTGCTCTTACCGATCTGAGATTCATACCCAACTTGGTGACAGCCCCGTGGTTGTAATAACATCCATCCTGGTTACATTGTTCAGCTAGTTTTCTGGTCCTAATTTGTATTACGTGTTTCCTATTAAGGCTTCATAAATGTGAGATATATTCACGTTTGACTTGGGCCCGGTTATGTCATATTTATTAACCAGTTATTGATGCTGATTGCTATTTCAGAGGAATGTAGTGCAAACACTCCTCAGTTACGGTATAGCGCCCCCAGAACCCCAAATTTCAGCTCACAATTTTGAAAGACGACTGGAAGTGTGGGCAGCTACAGGGGGATGGGTAGAGAATTGTGTGAGCCAGGTAGCTCTGTAGGGGGAGGAGCAGAGAGGAATGCACTTGTGCTGCCAGAGTGGAAATACCGGTTTCAACCACAGGTAATTCCAGTCACAAATCAAGGACTGTGCATTTAATGAAACCATTATAAGAATCACTTATGGGATACATTTCTCTGCGCTAATGTATAATTACACTAATTAAGTTTATTGAAGTTGTTATAAATCTTTAAGGTGTTTAATTTGTGGTGTACAGCACCTTGTAAATGTGCTTACTTTGTAAGCACATTTAATCACACTTCATTATATTCTGTTTTACACTATTGACAACACAACACTCCTCTTTTGACAGCCACAATCTCTCATATTCAGCTTAAAGGCTTCAGTGGCCACCCACATGGGTTGTAACAATGTGCCATAAACTCTATAGCTGTAAAGAAATCCCCATGTTAACAGCTGTTGCAGAACATGGCGTCCATACCTTCATCTCTGCGATTGACCTTTTACCATCTGTACGTTTTCTTTTATAGTGTCCTTTCAAAGCAGTTATTGACTAGTAACCAAGTCCAATCTAATGTTATGAGTGCATACAGTGTAAGAAGTTGAGGGCTTTAGCTTAGCTATGTACAGTAGCTAGAAATATGTTAATACGTTTTTACATACAGTAGAGTGAACTATTTTCTATGCCTTAACATTTTAGGTATTGAACTTCTATTTAACTTTTTATCGATTTATTGAAGTTAGGCGCTTAGACTCTTCCATTGACCAAAAAATGACACATTTTGTGGATGTATTAAAATGTTTGGCCCAGTGGCCATTAGCCATTGTTCCCTCTCTTGTCTCTGATACACTATAGTCTTATCTGTCCTTCCTTAATGCAAGCTTAACTATAGGATTGGATGAACAGGTTATATACCCACCAGGTCGTGAGAAGATAACGTGACATTTAATGTGCTCTCTTTGTGTTTGTCTTTTCACAGCTCCTCTGACAGACAAGCCGCCGAAAATCCTGTTTCCATCCGAGAGCCAAGTCAGTGTCATGGAGATGGCCATAGGTAAGAAAAATAGCCTGTTTTTTATAATCATTTATTGCCCACTTTGCTGTTGCTCTCTGGAGCCTTTCGTGACACACTTGTGGCATATGCTCCGGCCACATTGGCATCGCTTCAGAATCCTAAATTAGTTTGCAAAGGCCAGTGTGCTTTACTTCCCCATGGCCGTGGTGTGAACGCTAATCGTCTTGTTAAAATAGTGTTATTCTCCCTGTTCATCTTTTGGAACATAAATGGAACGAGGTGCCAGACAAAAACCCTATGTTTTTCAAAGTAGGGGTCAGAGAAGATTTTATTTTTTGCTGTTTATGCTTGTATATTTGTGTTATTATGAAGTTAAAATAAGTATTTTTTTGTGGTTCATCGTGGTGTAAAACCACTGGATTACCAATTAAATAGTCAAGAACAGTTTGTGTTTGTGTCTATATGTTTGCAGAGTGCTTAAGCCTAATGTTATAATAGTAGCCTGTTTTGCATTAAAGTATTTAAACCTTTTCAGAGCATTTTTTACACAGGTGAATGAGTCAACACCACTATACCACTTTTTACAGTGTGCATGTTGTGTCGATGGCTAAGAATTTGGGTGCATTCTGGCTCGTGAGAAAACTCTGTGTCGCGCTTTATTGGGCAGAGCCGCAGCTGTGGTTAGGTGGGAAAATTAGTCACAATGAAACTGTCCTTTAAAGTAAATTGGTCACAGGTGGTGAATGCCATGAGTTGGCAGAGTTAAAAGGTAGCACATAGAGAAGAGGTGCAAACTATTGGCAGTTTAAATTGATGATAGATAAAAGCTCCCTGCCATTTTGTATTTGTATTTGTTTTTGTTGTCGTTTTAATAACTCGTGTCCGAGTAGACGTTTGGCAACGATGCTGGTGAAATTAGAAAACGAGTCTGGTGGCAAAGTGACACCTGCCATTCTGGTGTTGCTTAGTTTTTAAGGGCCTGTAGCCTCATTGAGGTTTTGTAAGGCTCTCTAGACACATTTCCGTCTTTTGATGCTAGCCTGCTAACTAGCGTCAGGCTCTAGTGGATGCTGGTATTCATCATCAGAAAAGGCCACTAATTTTCCACCACAGGTCACTGTTTATGTGTTGAAATGGCTGTAGGTGGAGGGGTAGAGAAGGGTGTGAGACTATATGAGTGCTGGAAGTGGGAGGAGTAACAAGGAGGTATGTATGTGTGTGTGTGTGTGGGGGGGGGGGGTGTTCGAGGGAGGAAAACAGCGCTTTTTAGCGACAGTTTCCACAATAAGGTAAATGTCCGACACGAACCGAGGATTGTACCTTTTAACTTCGCTTTAATCAGCCATTGCTTCTTTCATCTTGAGCCGTCATCGCGTGCGTTCAACACAAAAGCGGGGGAACACAAATTTCACATTTGTAGACGTTTCATTATTCAGGCACTCTGATGCTCAGTAGACGTGGATTGGCACGACACCTGTGTGTCTTGGCAACCTTCACGCCAACCTCCCCCTCCCCCGACCGACACGCCATTGCGACTCAGCAGATCTGAATGCACAATGCCCGCTTAAAGACCTGCCGCTGTCACTTACGGCGCGTCGACCTAGCTTGCTTTTGTCACCCGCAGACAGCCTCGTCAAACGCAGCAGTTCCTTTCAGGCAGGAGGCGGGAGCGTCAGAGAAGCCTCAGGAGGAGGACTTTTTAATATTCATCCCCTCATAAAATATAGAAACGTAAATGGTTTTGGTTGACAGTTAATTAGGCGGGCGACGCAGAGAAAGTGAGCGCGACGGGGGGGAAGACGGACTCTCAGAGGCGCTTTCCATGCTCTTGTCACGCTACCGGAGGGATTAGAGGCAGAAGAAAACAGAGGGGAAGCCGTAAATGGAAAGGCCCGATTAATCAACACCTGCTTTCTTATTTCACCTTGCTCTCTAATGGATTGAGTTTTCCTCAGTCATAATTGATTCCCCACCAAAATGTTTGATTAAAGGCGTGTTGTGTACAGCCTTTGCCTGGCCCTCGGTGGCTATTAGCAGGGATATGTGTCTGTCAGCAGGACATGTCCAATACGGTGTGGGTCTGTAATTCTGTTTGGCAGTTCAATACGCATCGCCTCGCTGTTGTGCACATGCTCTTTAATTGACTGCCGTGCGACTGAGATTACCCCCCACCCCTTTCCAAGATCCCCAGATTTCCTCCCCAGCTTACTTTTTATGTTTGAGCAACATAAATGTTTGTAGGGGGAGGGGTAGAGAAGAGCCTATGCGAGTTGTGTCGGGAGGAGTAGAGAGGAACGAGAGGAACGAGAGCCACTCGACGCAAACTTACCTTTTCCGTTTGTTTTGGTATGTGTCAGCAGTGTGTCAGTTGGAATGCAGTGAGCATCTTGTTCTTGTTATATGTGACATGTATCTTATACTGGTAGATTCTCCTGGGATCAAAAGTGGGGAGATAAAGCATTTTTCTGGCCCCCCCCACTTAGTTGTCATAGCCTACCCCTGGACACTTGACATTAACATGCTGCTGGGAGCTCTCTGGAATCGCAGCACTCTGAGGCGGTGGTCGACGTCTCCTCACTAAATGGTAAATTACTCAGGTTCTCACTTCGCAAGCTCCCGCGTGAATGCTTGACTGAAGAGCTGTTGCTCAAACACCCTATCATTCTACTGAGACTGGGTGGGTTTAAAAGTGTCTCTTTACCTGCTAAAGATTCTTGCTAGTTGAAGCTTTCATCGCCAAACAGCATATGCATATTATGGGTTATTTCGGTACACAAATTAGTGTCACTGAAAATACAGACTCTGTTAAGTTAAGGTTTCATAATTCGTCACATCTAAACTGCGGCATTAATCCTCAGGCTGTTATTTAGAAAAAATAGTACAGCTGCCATAAACCCCACTGCGAACCGCTTTCTAATGTGCTCAGCATAGTCCAAACTGACATTGCTATATTCAGTTCAATTCAGCTGTGCTGCATTGAAACTCTGAATGTATATGTTGACAACCTGTCAACTGTGTTTGTATGTTTGTGCTGAAAATGTTATAAATAAAGTAAAAAGTGTAAAGAAAGAAAGACAACATTGCTGGAGAGTTTGTACTCAAAGTACTGCATAGTTCAAGAGAGTGAGGTCAGCTCTATCCAACTCTATATGTCTAAGAATGTTGCCTTCGCTATCCTATTAGCCCGGAACAAGTGGGAGTCGAATGGATTTGTTTAGAAGACATGATTTTTGTTACAGTATTTTCTCACGTCAATCCGGGAAAGCATTTTTTTTTTGTTGTATTATTATCGATTCCTTGGCTGCACAGCTGAAAACATTTTGTTAGACGAAGCTAGACAAAAGCTACATTAGGTGTGTAATAACTCATGTTAAAATGAAATGCCAAGAGGCCTTCACAAAGCCTGTACACTGCACATCAAAGGGTCAGCGAGTCATGGTCATTCGCGTGGAGTTATATTGACATTTTCCTTAATTTTCCTTTACTGATCACCTCAACATGGACTTCGTTCTTGCTGCTCTGTATGTTAGAAATAGCAAAGAAATCCCTGGGCTGGACTGACTTGACACAGTCGTCAATACTTGCCTCATCAACCAACCATACATGTTTTCAATCGTTCAATTTAATTGATTATAGAAAGTTGATGTAAATAAGAGATTTCCCCCAGGGGAAAATATAGTGTTACAGCAGCATGGCAAATAGCCACGCTAAAGACTAAATACTAAATACTATTATTATTTTACTATATTTGGCTGTCAAATGGAAACACGGTCGGTTGTGTTATGGCATCCCCACAAACCCAAAATTTCCACCCAAGCACATTGTTTATGTTTTAATGCTGTCTACGTTTGTTTATTTTATGACACTGGTTGGATCAAATCAACAGGGCGCAAGCCCCTCCCTCTAAGAGCTCATGCTAGGGGTGGTAGGGAGTCCTTTAAACCATGGCACCGTTAAAGGAGTACTTCACCCTGGGATGATAGTGTATGAGTTATTCACCGCTCAAGGGACGACCCGTAACCCGCGGGTTTGGGTAAGCTTACCAGAAAATATCGCGGGTGCAGGCGGGTCGTGTCAAAAAGTGACCCGCAGCAGTTATTATAAATAACTTACAGTAGAAACATTGCGCGCTATAGGCTCTGCGTTATAGGCTCTCAAAAATGCATGCAATAGGCAAGGCTCTCACCCCTCTCTCTCTCTCTCTCTCTCTCTCTCACACACACACACACACACACACACACACACACACACACATCGGTTTGGGTGGTGCGGATTGGCTCTCATAACTGGTCGGCTGGGTGCAGGTATTAAAAAAGCCTGCATCACTACCGCCGTTTGGAATCAATTATGGGTTCCTTTAACCTGCTAGTAATGCTAGTAAATAGCCTACACAGTAGTTATCATTAAAACCCAAACTGGAGGATATTCAATTCAGCCGCCAAAACGAGGCACTCAAAGGTTCTCCAACCACCCACACCGTGTCGATTCGTCACTCAGTTGGCCCGTACACTTAGTGCCCACGCTGTGAAAGAGTGGGGGCACAACCGACCCGAAGATCCCACTTGACCGGTCCTGTTCCTTTTGAGCAGAGTGGATCTTGCGAGGCGCTGCCATTTTCATAAGTGTTGCGCCTTCCTACTCGATCCACCCCCCACCCCCGCCACTGCCGCCACCACCCCCAGCGCACCAGCTATCCCGCTAAATGTCACGGCGTCAGTGGAACGCTCCGTCGACGCCGAAGGGTGCCGTGGCCCCAGAATCAATATACGCGTCATTTCTCTCAATTAGGCCATATTTATTGTACAACTGTGGGTTAGCCTATCGCCGTCCCCATAGCAAGGCACGGCAAGATGAGGAAGAGGAGATTAGAGGAAGGGGAAACAGCAAGATCATTTAAATTCCTGCGGTAGGGGTGAATTATGGCGGTTTCTAACCTTTGGTTATTACAGATGAAAGTGTCTACAGGACGGCACACTGTCTCAAATGGTTAATATGACCTACAGCAAGGAGCCATATATCCTGGCTGCCATATTGGTGGGGTGGGGAGGGGTCTTTCCGTAGAACCTCTCCTATTAGTGTTTTACATAAGTATGGTAATGAGGTTTCTTCTTTCTCTTTCGGAACTTATAGCGCCCCAGACCAAAGGAGCTAATTGCTAATTACATCCAACAGTTGAGAAATTCACCAGAGCCGAACCACAGCCCAAGAACGTTAGCTAATGTCGTGCATAAGCCGCTGACCATCCTCTCCATGCCACTTGTCGCTTGGCTCCTAGACCTGTGTTAGCTTTATGTAGAAAAATACTAGCATGACGCGTACCCCGAGTGCTGTCCGTCAAAGACCTGGTACTGGTAGAAAGGAAAATAGCAAATAGTAAATTATTCAGTTTTGTTTTTTTCTTGTTTTCTGATATACAATGATATACTACTCTGGTCTTGCTTTCATACATTTACATGTAAAACTCTGTATATTCCTGTTGTTCTGACAATGTATTTCCATTTTGGGTTAAAAATGGAAATATCTCTTGAATTATACTACTGAAGTTTTCATTCCGAGGTAATTTGAGAATACATTTGACCATAGCGATAGGGTATTTCTGTCTTAAATACCCAATCTCTATGCGTATTGATTCTACTAAGGAGGTCTATAAAGTGCTGTCATATCTCATTTTCCCATTCCTGCTAGATCTGTTGCATTAATGTTCTGCCGCTACACAGCAGCCTGTACCGTCCATAAATCACTGCAGTCAAAACCACCTTTTATATCTCCATCCATCTTTTTCTTTAACCCCATCCTTCCTTTTCTATCTCCTTCTTTTTCTCCACATGGTCTAGAATTAGGTCACATGGCTGTGATAAAGCTCTACCACAACACTATAAAGCAGTGTTTCTCAAATGGTGGTACGTGTACCCCTAGGGGTGTCAGGTGGTACTGCAGGGGGTATGTGAGAAAATGAATGGAAATCATACCATTTTATAAAAATAAAGAAAGCAGTACAGTTTTGATATACCTACTGTATATGTAATTCAAATTTTCCTAATCCAAGATAGTGTTTTTATTTCAATTTGTACCGCTGATTATTTTTACTGTATTTGAACAATTTTCAAAATGTAAAAAAGGAGAAAATAATCTGGCAAAAAGTTTTAAAATAATTTTAAAAACCCCTGCTTAATAACAACTAGGGAATCTGTGGCACAAGGACTCACCTGCCTGGTACTCCTCGCGGCAACTTGGCAGCTGGGTGCCACGGTCTTTAAATTTAAACACACCTTTTAGTGTGGCAGTTAAGTGCAGCACTTTTAACTGCCATTAGACTAGCCCTCAGTTTAACCTTGCTCTTTTGTGCTCTCCAGAACGTGCTACAGTTTGTCTGATACTGTGCCTGATTGTATTTTTTCTTGTTTTTGTTGAGCTATTGACGCTAAGGGAGTTACAAACTTGTTACTGGTTTTTAAGACTGTGTTCTTTCTTGTTTTTTGGTGCTTTTTCTTTTCTTATGAGAATTTCCCGGCTGTGCTGCTTGAAGCAAAACATTTCAGAAGCCAAGTTGAAACCCTGCAGACGTTTTTCTCCCCCTCGCGTTCCCTGAGAGTGTTGCGCTTCATGTGTCATTCCCACTGTATTTCAGGCCAAAAAGGTCTGTTCATGTGTTTGCGAAGGGTGTCAGAGGTGGAAAAGAGATCCTCTCCTGCCTCCCATTTTTCTTGCAAAAGTGTGACCTTGGCTGGGAGACCTTTTCTCTGCCACGTCTTTGCTCTCACATTGGTGTTTTGGGCCAACCTCTGACTGTGTGTGTGTGTGTATGTGTGTGTGTGTGTGTGTCTGTGAGAGATACACAGAGGCCTCTGATGTTCGGCCAGAGAGCTAGAGTCCGGGGAGGGGAAGGGGGTCAAGAAGTTGCCATGATGTCAGACAACTTTAGCTAGTAAAGTACATGCAACATGGTATCTGCTCATACCTTTACACACGATCAAAGACGTGTCACTACAAAATCCTCTATACTAATCGTATACAATTAAAGTGTCCAATATTAGAGTATGCTGGGCTAGTATGAGGCGGACGTCGACAAATCCGAAATAGATAATTGATTTTGTCAAATGTGCATCCACTGCACACTACACTGTCCCACAATGCCTTGCACCCTGACACCTCTGGCCGCAAATGTCTTTTTTTTACGAATTTCTTTTTTTTCTTCTTTTTTTTTTTTTTTACAACAAATTAGTAAAAGATTCCATTCCAAACATCTTTGATCAAATATATGGATTATAAATCTCTGAGGACGAGAATGAAGTAGTACTCGAGGCTTCTGCGTGCTATATTGCATGCATTAATAATACATACTATGTAGGATGCGGTATGGCCTGTACTGTAGTACTGTACACTAAAGAATTCCAACCGTCCACTGTCACCTTGGATTGGTCGGTCGGTCGGTCGGTCGGTATGCACACCCTGCCACTGTCTGCCACTGCAGAAAGACGCTGTTGTGTGTAAACATCAATCTGTTTTTTTATTAGTCCACTGTATCTTTCGCCGCTTTGTTTGGCCTGCAGGCAATGGTGCTACGGGGAATATGGATGTGTCACATGAAATATTGCAGAAATTTGTCTCCGAGTCGGCGCGAGGGCGGTCCACACCTGAGGTGAGCAGAGGAACAATTGTGTTTCCCCTGCTGTGGCAAACAAAAGAGGGATAAACGTAACTCAAGCTCTCCGCAGGCCCAAGCCAATACACACACACAGGAAAATAGATATACCCTCCTACCATTTTGCATTTGCGTACACACAGGACATATGAGCGTATGATAACTAGCGAGCTGAATACCGAGGGCACAAACACCACCATCTACGACACATGTCAGTGTCACCCCCAGTTTCCTGGAGGACGCCGACTCAACCAGCTGTGTGTTGTTTTTTTAAACCCCAGACATCACATCCTGTTAGCATCCCCCACCCCATCCCCCCTCGTCTTTAGTAACCCCGCTCTCCCTGGCAACCGCAGCCTCGGCGGAACATGACGTCTGCTTTCCGGCCCCGGCGCGACGCAGAGTTGGTATCGATTACAGTTCAGAGAGAGAGAGAGAGAGAGAGAGAGAGAGAGAGAGAGAGAGAGAGAGAGAGAGAGAGAGAGAGAGAGAGA
>JAODLI010000272.1:0-12164 GCA_027575585.1 Percopsis omiscomaycus | reverse complement strand
TTATTGTGTGTGCTGGACCCCAGGCCCGCCACCCCCCCCCCCCCCGTTCATCAACAACTGCGTCTTTCCACTTTTCTCCATGGATCTTGTGGTTTAGATGCACTAATCCTTTTGCTGTCTCTACATGAAAGCGTGGATGTGCCAGGCAGGCTTGCAGGATAAAGGTTTTCTGATTAACATGGCTTCATGGCCGCAGCGCTTGCGAGTTTCCTACCTGATACTGGGATGGTGTAATCTGTCCCATTCAGCCGGGGTCATTTCTGTCAGTCACCGAGTCCACAAATATAGGCTCTTCTGTGTATGTAATAAACACACATACACATTTAAAGCCGTCAACCTGCAACCCCTACCCCCCATCTCACAAACACACACGCCCCAACGGAGAAGGATATGCACACTGCTTTCATAAGGATTAATGGTGGATGGTGAAAGGTTAAAAAAGCTAGAATTGGGCTGTGGGAGCTGGGCGTGTTTGTCTTGACCCCTCTGACCTTTCTTTATAGCCAAACTGAAGCTAAGGGAGAAATGGAAAGTCAGAAGAGGGCCTAAATGATGGGCCACAAGTAAGAACCAGAGGCATCAACAGACAGGGGATGGGGGGAAAACAGAGAGGATTTAAGAAAATATATATATTTTAACAGAGCCAATACACATATCTTTGGCACAAGTGAGGTGCAGGTGTGTGTCTTTGAATGTTCACTACCATGCAACTAGAAGAGCAGACGGTTTACCGTATGTAAACTTTCAATAACCGCTGAGTGATTCTTTAAAAATACAACACTGGATTATGTGTTAAAAAATAAAATAAAAATTGAAGAGAAAATGAAATTCAGAGAATCGGTAAGGGAGCAAAGGTATGTGAATGTCGACCAGTAGTACTTTTACTGGTTAAACTGGTCCAAAGGCTGGCCACCCACTAAGAGGTCAGTAAGTGGAGGCGATAAGGTCACCCCAGGTCAAGGGTCAGGGGTCACTGGCCTGAATGGTCAGACAGCGGAGTAGTGTCCAGTTGCATCATGACCTTGTTGGCCAGCTTGTCTCTACTGGCTGTTCTGTGCGTGAGGTTTACCACATATTTACAAGTGTCACAGTGAGAGTTAGAGAAGAATTGGATCATGTTAGCGGTTATGTTATGGATTAAAATGGTCGTAATCCTGATAAACACTCTAATGGACGTTCCACGCTTGACTGGGCTTGGGAGAAATATATTGCTTTGTTTTCGCAGGGACCAGGATTAGTATAAGTCTGAGTGTGTGTGTATGTGTATGTGTATGTGTGTGTGTGTGTGTGTGTGTGTGTGTGTGTGTGTGTGTGTGTGTGTGTATGTGTATGTGTATGTGTAATGGGCTCACGTGCATGAGTGTGTGCATATGTGACAATATGTAGATTTACGTGTGGTATTATTATAAATATGTATTTTATTGATATATTGAATATACTTGAACATACAGTAACATTTCTAACAAACTACTGTTATCAGGTTTAGATTATGTAAAAAATGAGAGAAACACAAAAATAACAATTTGGGGGCTGGCAGACAGACTTCTATTATTATAATTAAAAAAATTAAAAAGCAGACACATTATTATTTTAAAATAAATAAATAAATAAAAAGCATACATTATAGTATTTTATGTGTGTACTTATGTGGGGTTGTGAGATGGTGCATGCATTTGTCTGTATATGCGCACATGTTGTTATTAGGGAAACGGAACTAAGCAGTTGATCAGAGCTCAGTGTCTGAATCGTTGTATTAACTCCCTAATCCCGAGGGAAGAGGGGTAGTAGAGGCTGCAGCTCCTGATCTCCCAGCCGAGTAGTAGACCATGGAGACATTGTGCGGCGTGCCCACCTAATATTGGCACCCATAAGGTACTTGTGCCAAATTTTAAACGAATACGAAGTGATGGGATTTAGCACCTGATGCACATCCGCGTTCGTCGACGAAGGGCTGCACCGCAGAATAGGTTCGTGCTACAACTGCCATCGTGACGTGAACTGCTGCAAAACAAAACCCCGGCGCTGCATACAGAAAATACAATTATTCATTTAGCCACTAGATGGCGACACTTCCCTACCTTTTAAATTCTATGTGACGGTGTAATACCAAATGTACATGGCATTTTGTAAGACTCAACGTCTGTTTTGGTTTTAGCCGTGAAGCTAGTGCCTTATAGCTCACTAAAACACAATACACATTACCATTGGCAAACAATTAGAAGGGTGAAGGGAAATTCGGACAATTGAATGTAGCAGATTGTAAGTAGAGTTATCTATTTGACAGTTTTTCTGGAAAATATTCAGGCCCCCGAAGTAGGTAATCGGCTTAGAAGTCGGCTTTCAGTTCTTAGCTACTGTATATCGTGAACATATTTAATTATTTATCATATAAGAAAATGTAAAGGGATTAATCAAGGAAATCTTACTGATTAAATCTTCACAGGATAATTGTTTGGAAAAAACAGACTGGCATTCCGGGAAGGATTTAATAACAACACAAACTTCCACGTTGCTCTAGAATAATTAGAATTATTGGCACCATTAGTCAATTAAAACATAAGAGAAAAAACATTTCTAGGCAATAAATAATACAAGCAATGAACCACACTGCCCCTGAGCAAATAATTTCTTTCAGTCCATTCAAGCCCTCCTGATGTTTATTATAATTGTATTTGAGTCATTATGACTGTTGTACAGCTATATTCATATTAATAACTTTAGTGAGACATATATTGTAATCTTTTGCTACTTTTCCTCTATTAAACAAACTGAATAGATGTATGATGTGGAAAGTCTCTTTTGTCAACAGCATAGTCAACAACATAACATCAAGCTTCGAGCCGGTCTGCATTTATTGGCTTGCTCAAGGACAGTTCAGCAGGAGAGATGTTGGTTGATAGAAGAGTTTGTAAACACATCCTAAGGTTGGAGAATAATGTCCTTACTCACAACGGGCTAGAAGTCCATTCGAGGTATTAGTACATTGCATTATGCTACATTACAGTTACACACTGTAAGTGCATTACATTAAAAACACTGAAACTGAAATAAAGACTACATTCCAGAAACTGAGCTGGTGAATAGTAAAGGTGGGACACTGTAACAAAACAAACTTGCATGTAGGTGCAAATGCCTTTTGGTGATTTAGACCTACATGAGCATAAGTTGGACAAATATAGATTAGAGGAGTGAGCTGTCCTGCGTTAAGATGCCAAATCTAATGGCAAGTGCTCTTGTAAATATTTTATTGGCGAGAAGAGAGGGAGGGGGTCAGAGAGAGAAAAAATGCAACAAAAAAAAGGAATAAAAATGGAGGGGAAAGGAAGAGAAATCGAGAGGAGAGTGAGAGAGGGTGATCAAATACTTGTAGAGACTCTTGAGAGGGGGAGCAATGAAGAGTCCTTGTAACTTTACCGCAGCAAACTGTGCCTTGCCGTCCTTCCTAACTGTTCCATAGCCTCATACAGTATGTGGCATGTTGCCAGCCCAGAAGAGGCTGTGTGTGTGTGTGTGTGTGTGTGTCCAGTGAAGCTAAGGTGTCTGGTGGGGATATGAGTTTATTCAGGCATCTCCTCCACAGAACTGACACCATGGGGCTCTGCCAAGCCTTAAGGGACCATGTCTGATTTTACACCTAAACACTTTCGGTAGATGTTTACAAGAGCAAGTTTGACAGACTCCTCCTAACCCTTCATCATTTATTTCCATATAGAACTGTTTTTTCTCTACTCTGTAAGTGGGTTAAGATGTCAAACAACGACCAGGACATATTTTCATATCAAATTAGACTGACGGTTGCTTGACATTGACATGCGTCAATCTCACCTCACAACAAGCTGACCATTCGTCCAATCAGTGCTCCTCTGCCTCTCTTAAATGACACTTGCAAGCACATTTAGGATATCCAATCTACATTTACACCTCCTGTGGAATCAGGTGCTCTAGCAGGAGATAACATGCTAAAAGAACAGGAGTCCCATCCTATTTTTATTTAGGCTTTCATCACCCCTGTCCTCACCCATGTCCTCACCCCTCAACTGTCCAAAAAAGTGAGGGCAGCTGTATGGGAGGAGTAGTAGGAATGCGAGCCACTCAGCTTACAGATGTGGGAGTGGCACGCACCTTCTTGAGTTGCAAACCAAACCTACTGTATGTTTTTGTAACAGAGGTTCCACCTGCAGGGGTAATTCCAGACACAAAAATGAGAGTGTCTCTTTAAAAAAAAAAATTTGGTTTGCGTGCGATAATTACCATCCCTGTGATCTAAGAGAATTTGTATGAGTATGAGTATGCTCTCTCAGAGTTTTCAAAACAAACACACAAGGGTATTTGTAGACACGAATCGGGGAGTGTGGTTTTAATCAGGTTAATTCATGACCACTCAAAGCAAGTGGTTCATACCTACATGCTCAAGAGGAGTCACTGACAATGAATCACTCCTTTTGCTTTCAGAAACTTCATCAACATCTCCTGACCCCCAACAAGCATACTTTTGAAAACCTCTGGCAGTACATAGTTAATCAAATTCATCATATTTAACAAGTGGGACTCCTACAGAATGGTGTTTGTGCCTTACATCTTTTCTGAATCATATTGGCACAACATATTGGAAAGAGTCTGACTGATACTTGACTTTTGGGTCTGATACCGATGTCGATATTTGGGAGTACAAAAAAATCTGATCTGACGATATATCTGACACCAATATTATCATCTTTTTAATTATTTTTTTAGCCATATTGGGTCCCAATGTGATCAGTGAGTGACTTCATTGTGATTACTTATTATGTGTTTTGACAGTGGGCTTAATGGAAAAGCATTTATAAGCTTTTGGCCAGTTCTTTGTTGTATCATGTCCTTGGTGATCCGATAACATCTCAAGGACCCAATGTGATCCGTGACTTCATTCTGATTGGCTAGTTACCTCATTTGTTTCTTGTCAACTCCCCTCAAGGCAGTGGGTTTAATAGGCAAAGTGGCCATGTTGGGCTATAGTACTGTATCTGACAGTAGAACACCTGTCTATCTGCCTGACATATTTCCCATCACGCCAAATTCTGCCTTATCTCAAAGCTGTCTTAAATTTTAACAGCTTGTCAACTCCATTTCTTGTTTTGTCTGAACTACTATCCCTCACCCTCCTTCTCTTTCAACCCGCTCCCTGTCTCCCTCCCTCCCACCCTCCCTCCTTCCACAGTTGTCCTCACATATTAGGTTCCCTGTCTTAAGAAGCAGAATTAGATCCTGGAATCCTGAGCACTTGTTTGCTTCTCCCCCTGGACGTGGAAAAAAACATGGATTGAAGAAAACACAGAGATAGAGGAGCGTAGGCAGAGACCGGCATTAATACTAGACAGAGACAAAGAAAAGACACAGAAAGAGCAGGAAGATTGACCATTGAGATGTCTGCTGTTTGACGGAAACTTTAAGGTGTTGCCACTGGAGCGCTTAATGCCTCTCTCACCACTCCACTGACTGTTACAGGGCTGTGTTTCTGCCGTTGAGTGATCCTGCATACGCTGTAGAGTGAATCTCTCAGCAGTAACACAATCCCAAAGGATCTGCATTGATTCAGTGCTGTGTCTACTAAAAAGAAGTAGGGATAACTTGTGTCCACCAGCCTTTAGATCTGGTGCTGGAGTGACGCCAACCTCAGGTCTCCAAAAGATGCCAATGTGGGGCTCAGGTAAGAAACTGCCTGCTTGGAAAGGGGTGTGTTCCCTAGCCATAAACTAATAAAATGCTAACTCATCTCTTTTGCTAGGTACAGTAGGAGAAAATTAATTCAGATGCATTCACTCTTCTCACAGTGAGAGAGATGATCTTTAGCATGAACTCTGACCTCTTTCTAGCAATTAACACACATTGCTTTTGCTTTTCATGATAGAAGGCATTTAGAAAGAGAGTGAAAGAGACATAGATAGAGGAATATTGTATTAAATGATTGTTATGACTTGGGTTGTACAGTGTGGTAACATAACAGGTAATTTAAAAAATGTCTAATGTGGAGTAGACCATTGGACAGGTTTTGATACTAATAGATTTTAAGACAACTATTTTCTGTGGTTTTCAGGCATTCTAGAGATTGCCTGGAGTGTGTTCAGCAAGGCTATCTTGGTCCTTGTTTTTCCATTGAAATGAATTTGTGCCACTTGTCGCTGCTTGTGTGTGCTGGGAAGTTAACCCTTCGTGTGAAATCTGTTTCTCTTCCTCAAACCCTGAGGATTTCTTCCCAGTGAATTCTTGTACTGACTGTTGGCTGTGATGCAGTCATTAGGGTCCCTTTATTGTGTTCACACATTGCTGTATGTCCTCTGTGTACTCATTCACAAGCTCTCTATTTGGAGTCTCCTTTCTACAGACACCTATTTTGATCCTGCTTATTATGAGTACAATAAACAGTAAACAGCTGCTCCCAGGCAGACAGGGCTTTGCTCTGGGCATGCACTGCCTTTAATCTGCCACCAGGGAGGGTAAAATACTCTTCTTGTCACATTCCGTCAAAGAGATTTACAACCAAATAGTTGAGTTCTGTTTGGTCAGTGGCATTTGGAACTTGACATAAGCTAGGTTGGACTTCAAAGCTTAGACAGCACATTGAACATGACCCCCTAAAAGAGTCACGGGGTTCATAAACACCTGATTCTTTAAAAAAAATACTCGCCTTCACGGGAGGTGTCTCCCCCCCCCCAGTTTGAGAACTCATGTGATGTCACGTGATTTTCCCTCAGCCCTCTGTTCTCGCTCGGTGTAAAGCATGTGTGCATCAAGTATGCTTTGAGGATGTGATGGCTGTGACTGTAGTTCAACTTTCACCACGTGTCCACTTGAGGAGGCTGATTAAAGACACGCTTGTGGCTCTGCCATTTGTCTTACAGTTCATGTGAAGACTTCATTAAACATTGGCCTGACGCCCTCGGAGCAATCGTGAAACGATCAAGGCTAAAATTAGTGTTTAACAAGCCTGTCGACACAGTTACTGCCTCCTGGGGCCAGTGCAGAGAGGGATAGAGTGTCAGGGGTTGCACGCACACACGCACACACACACAATAGTATTACAATTATAGTATACCTATAATAATATGGTGTAGTATTACTATGGTTGATATTTGTGTGTGTGTGTGTGTGTGTGTGTGTGTGTGTGTGTATCCTTTTCATGCTGCTTCTGCGAATAAATAACCGTTTCTCAAGCAAAGGTCACTAGCTGTATTATACACTAGATTAATGGGTGATTTTAACTTTGGTGGTAACTCCACTTGGCTGGATACAGAGGTAATTCAATCAGGAGAGACTATAGAGTCTTTAAGAATTCAACATTTATTAAAGTGTTTTGGCATTAGGACTCATTCATAATATTTAATAGATATAAAAGATAAAAATAAGGCAAGATGAATCCCAGTCCTGACATCGGCAGTGATGAAGAATGGAGGAGAATCCTTGAACAGAGTCCAGATGACTGAGTCCTGACTGAACTTTTGCTATACTGCAGCTTCACAGCATATTATAGAACTCAATATCATACTATAGCTTGTGTTTCGTTAGCCAACCAATAACCATAACTTTTTAAAGATAAGGCCAGTGTAATTTTATGTTTCTTGTTGTCAATATACAGTAGCCTATGAAACAACAAAAACCTACAATGTTTTTTAATTGTATAATTAATGATTACCGTTGTAGTTTTTCCTGAAATAACATTTTGAATTGACAGCAATTAGCTTTCAGATAGACTTGAATGTTGGGCAATACTTCTTCACGGGCAATCTTTTACTACTTTGTTGGCTGTGTCGGCTATAGAAAATATACAAAAAGAAACCAGCCATCATCAAATCATTTATCACTAAGCAAAAAACAAACAAAGTTTTTACTTTTGAAAGTATGTTTTTTTAAGAATGGCAAATGTTTGGCTTTATTATATTTTCACACCCTCCAATGACAAACACACACACATACACACACGCACACGCACACACTCACACACACTGTGTGACACTTGAGTCTGGAGGTCCAGTTTCAGCTTCCCATGGTTACATCCATTAAAGTCGTGCAGTGTGTTCTCCTTTACCCACAGACAGCTCCATTAGCACCTGGCCCATTGGCCATAACAATACTTTTACCTGAATTATTCAGCCCGACGCTACTAATGAGGAAACCCTATCGGACAAACAGAACCGCCCCCTTCCCACACACACACACACACACACACACACACACACACACACACACACAAACACGCATACCACACACACGCATGCCACACACACACACACACACACACACACAGCAAGGTTACTTTAAACTGAAACTAAATCTAAAGTTGTAAATCGAATTAAAAATAAAAATGAGTGAATGTAGCCTATTTCACGGTTCCAAAATGAACTGAAATAAAATAAAACCAAAAGGGATTATGGATTGTTTTTAGTTTAGACTGTTTTTGGATTGTTTTTAGTTTATTGGATGTCTACTCCTCCCACTTCCCATTAGCACAGAAATAAATTATATAATATAATATTAAGACTTTGAAAAACTAAACTAAAACAATCAAACACAATCTGAAAAGTAGCTAAAACTAAACTGAATCATTTTTTAAAATTAATACCAAGATACACACACATTCGAACACAGACAGTAGTTTTCACAACGATGGCTATACTGTAAGTTCCATTAGGAGGCTGTGAGAGGCATCGCCTCATATTGACTCTCACAGGCGGGGCCAGAGGTCGCGTTACGCTAGTTTTTCAGGAGCCTAACCCTGCTACCGCCATACTACAAGCACGCCTGCTGTCCTACAGCAGAGGACAGGGACGAACAGGCTTCGTCTGTCTTCCCCTCTGCTGTCAGCATCCTCCCTTTTATCTCACACGTTCGCCCCGTCTTCCACGTGTCTCCCCCCCTCCCTCCCCCCCTCCCTCTTTCATCCCCCGTCAACCTCGTCTCTGCGTAGCTGTCACTCTCCACCCTGTGTGTGCCTGTGTGCTGTCTGTTCTCCTCCAGAGAGGCATCTCCCTCCTCCAGTCAGCATTTTTCAAAGTGCAACTTCTGTTCCGTGTGAGAGCAACCCTCCCCCGAAACACACACACACACACACACACACACACACAAACAATCCCACGCAGTGAAAGAGCTATGAGGGACACCCAAAGAGCCTTATATAAGGATATTGTGATGACGGAGGCCGAGGTAAACAAGACATGGGAGAGAGAGAGAGAGAGAGAGAGAGAGGGAGGGAGAGAGAGAGGGAGAGAGAGAGGGAGAGGGGGAGGTATGTCAACATCTTGCATCATAATTTTCATTGATATTCCACATGTCTCCTGTAAGCCATCTGTCACCTGGTCAGGGATTACTGTTGGTCTCATTTTACATTGCGTAGTGTAATGTAAAACATTGATGCTTCTATCGTACGTTTCTAATAATTATATGGTATTTTAGCTTAAACGCCCCAAATCATTTCACTGTCCCAACTGTCATTTTTCACGCTGAACAGTTTCAGTTGATGGTGCACGAACATGCCCTAACCGGATTGGCTATCTGACTGGGAGTGATAGGATAGGCTCAGAGACCAGTCCCTTTAAGTCTCTTTAACACAAGACAACTGGAAAAAGGTGAACTTCACGCAGGACCTTTATCTACTGTTGGTGCACATATAGCCTACACAATTCTACTAAATGTGACATAAGGTCTGTTTTACAATAGCCTCAGTTTTTACAGTAAGACAGCGAGAAGACAGACAGGCAGACAGGCAGACAGACAGGCAGACAGACAGGCAGACAGGCAGGCAGACATGTAGACAGGTGTTTAGCTGGTTGCCGATCAACCAACAGACAGGTGTCACCGCTTGTCTCGGATTAGCGTTGCAGAGGCATCCCCGTTCAACACCGCTGAGGGATTAGCTTTAGCATTAGCACGGGCACCGTGCCACACAACAGGGGATTTACCATTAGCACACCCTGAAGCTACGCACTACAAGATTAGCATTAGCATTAGTTGGATTCCAAGCTGTAAAACTGCGAATAAGCATTAGCCTGACCCCACACTAATCAATAGCGGATTAGCGTTAGCTGTGCGCACCTCTCTGCGCTGTGGGAATTAGCTGTGCGCCTTAGCGAGACCTTTACGACCTTTACGGTTCGCATTAGACAGGCGTTACTACAGAATATCACGTTTCACAACAATATTTACGATATTTTACAGGTCGTCAAACAGTATCTTAATCATTTTCTAGTGTTTGTTCCGCAATGCAGCGCAGCAGGAGGGATTCATGAACTTTCTTAATAAGGCATATTGTTTATTTTGATTTTGATGAAGTAACCAAAGCAAGGTCATGCAGCATCTGCACATGAACGGAAAATACTTCAAAGCATGAATTAATTGTTAAGATGAAACATGCATATTTATTTATATAAATATATATATATATATATATATATAAATATACTGAATTCCCCCTACTAGCCATGAGTTAGTCCGTTAGAGCCACTGGTCTGGTCTTTGTGAGACACCCTGCACCAGAAGACAGACCCAGACGTTGTTAATAGCTTAAATAATAAAACACCTGTTGGTTATAGTGCTACCTATCTGGCAGGCCTCCAGCAGGCGTTCCAATCAATACTGTGACCAGCCTGTAGGGGTTTATTTATGTTCAACCCGGAGTGTCGATAAACCCATTTTGTAGGAACATCTGTAGTGTTTAGTGTGCGGGACTCTGTTCTTCAACCCCGTAATGAGGTCACAACTGAATATCCCCCCGGATGTAAACCCTGTCCAAAATCGTGATTCATTTTGGTTGTATTTTCTGTCTTTTCTCTCTATTGAACGCTTTCAAAGAGAACCCTTTTGTCATGGTCAGTTGCTGTAAAACATTAGCTCTAAATGTTAAATGTTCTACGTTTCAATTGATCTAAAAACGCAATGCAAAGAGTATTGTCAGTGAGACAGTACAGACAGACAGACAGCTCTACAGACAGACAGACAGCTCTACAGACAGACAGACAGACAGGTGTTATGTGGGTCCCCAGTGGCACTGAATTTAAAACAAAACGATGAAAAACGACCGCAAACATCCCTCCATACATCTCTATCCTCCTCTCTTGCCTTCTGTCTTTCGTAATCGTATCAAATCTGACTCATCTCTCTCTCTCTCTCTCTCTCTCTCTGTCCTCTCTCTCTCTCTCTCTCTCACACACACACAACAGAGAGTGTTATCTGAAATCATGAAAACAGGAGCCATTGTTCCTTTATACATTAAACTGTGGGGCACAAAGGTGACTGAAAGACAGATCAATATACTGCACCAACAACAGTACATACGAGTACATAATAGTGTAGATGTTAAAACACTACTTAAAGGACATATTACAGGACATACTGTACATTGGCACCCTTAGCTCTTCATTGGCCTGTAAGGACTGAGGCTATTTCCTGTTACCAGACTGAAGTCCTCTGAGAAACCTAGCCACGCGTCCAATCTCCTTACATACTATCTCCTTACATCCTATCTCCATACATCCTATCTCCATACATACTATCTCCTTACATCCTATCTCCATACATACTATCTCCCTACATCCTATCTCCATACATCCTATCTCCATACATACTATCTCCATACATCCAATCTCCATACATACTATCTCCTTACATCCTATCTCCATACATACTATCTCCCTACATCCTATCTCCATACATACTATCTCCTTACATCCTATCTCCATACATACTATCTCCTTACATCCTATCTCTATACATACTATCTCCCTACATCCTATCTCCCTACATCCAGGAAGTCTTCCCATTGGACGGAAATCCATCTCTGTGCTCTAACAGCAAGTCGCCAAAAAGTTAACCCAGCCGTTTCCATGGCAACCAGCCCCCCGTCCCAGTGAAATCCAAGAACACACACACACAAATACTGTACACACAAAGTCAAAGATTGTCTGTGTGTGTGTGTGTGGGGGGGGGGTTCAACTGTACCTCAAATTATGTTTGCACACCCCGGTGGGCAGTCAGGGAAAAGCAGGGGGAGAGAGAGAGAGAGGGAGAGAGAGAGGGAGAGAGAGCGAGAGAGAGAGAGAGAGAGAGAGAGAGAGGGAGAGAGAGGGAGAGAGAGTGAGAGAGAGAGAGAGAGGGAGAGAGAGAGAGAGAGAGAGTGAGAGAGAGAGAGAGAGAGA
>JAODLI010000271.1:0-12164 GCA_027575585.1 Percopsis omiscomaycus | reverse complement strand
TGCTCCATGTAATAGAACAATGTAATTGTAAGTCGCTTTGGATAAAAGCGTCTGCTAAATGCTGTAAATGTAAATTTCCACTAACAGAACAAGAGTACAGTAAATATTCAGTTTGGTGTGTGTATGTAAATAATATGTGTACGGTATTCTATGCAAGGTGTCATATCACATGCAAGAAAGACAATTTTGTATATGTTATGTTGTAATTACCCACAATCTGCATATTATGACAGTGCTGGTCAGGGAGGGAGGTCCTCCCTGACCCAGAGATGTCAAGAGATGCTTTTTTGGGGTTCAAAAAATTATCTTTCATTTTAATTACCACGTAGTAATCTGGTTTGTTATTTTCTTATGTAAAACCAGATCACTGGATATCTTGTGATATGATAGAATGTGAAACTCAATCTTACTATCTATATGGCAAGTCTAGCGATGGCAGCACGCCGTCAACTAATCCCATGCAAAAACCACGGTCACACAAGTAGACTTAAATTACTTAAGACTTCACACCGATTTTATTAACAATGTGCAAATAATACAGCTTTAATAAAAACCTGCTCAACGGCTGGCACTGGGGGGATTGGGGAAGATTTTGGCTGACAAGCCAAAGCTCTCTGGGTTACTGGACAGGGCCGAGTAGACCCCCATCAGACAGAAGGCATCTGCCGCTGGAGGGAGGGAGGGAGGAATTGGGGAGGGAAAGAGAGGAGGAGGAGAGACAAAGGCTTAATATAAATAAATGCGACAGAGCCGACATTTTGAATGATATAGAACATGACTCATATAAAATGTTTTTTCAGACTTGAAACAGCATTCGGTCAGAGTTACTCAGTTCTCCCAACAAATGACATGGCCCTAAATATGCCCACAGCCAGCCACCAAAGAGATATTTGCTTATGCTAGAAACAGGAAAGCCTGAGCAGACTTAATGCAGTCAAACGTTAGCAAGCGATATTTTCAATAATGAATCAGTGCACGGCATTGAACAAATCATTTGATTCACTAAAAAGATTTGTTCCTTTTGTACAAATAGTCCATGACCGAAACATCTCAAGCCATAATTGGCATAGTGAACATTTGTTACTGTGGATATTTGTCAATTGTTGCTGTACTGATTACAGTTATATGTTGTCATATTACTGTATGTTATATGACGACAGTTACTACAGGACTACAGGAACACTTGAGTGTCCCACTGTCCCAGCCTTACCCGCATATCTAATCTGGCTCAGCCGTAGAGGACGTCGTTCCCAGTAGGAGAGCTGCTCGCTTTTGTCCAGTGGCTTTCCCAGGACCTGATGAACCAGAAGACTGAGTCCTCTCTCCGACGAGTCCGTACCGGCCTTGCTCATCCTGCGACACTGCATCTAGATACCCACAACGTGAACATCATCATCATCGCCGCTGGTCAGCGCGGGGGTCGGGTCGCAAGATTGTTTCAGTAGTCGTGTTGTTGTTATTTTGTATTCATTTTATATATTAGAATATTCATAAAAATAATATAATATGAATTCATCAAACGTGCATACGTTGGTTTTTCAGTGGTGTTTATGGATGTTTTCTGTTACGTTGATGCAGGCCGGAGGTCCTTACCTTTTGGTGTACGTTGTGCAGATCAAACAGCTTCTCTGTCTTTAGTGGCTGTTCTGAGAACTCTGGCCAGGTGGCCAGGAGGCACTTTAGATCCCCTGATGTGTCGTACGCTGGGTGGGGAACGAGACCGAGAACATAGAAGATACCAAAAAATTATATATCATGACAGCGTCATCTTTCCCGTTTATCATATTATGGCGACACCTACAGTCATTAAGTGGTAAGTGATACCTAGACACCTCATCTACTTACTGCACATGGCAAGGCTTTTCTGATTGGGCAGCAGACAGAATCATTATTGTGTTAAGTTTTGTTTTGTTCAGCCATAATACAAAACAAGAAATATAATATGGCAATTATATTTGTATGAAAATGTTTGCGATTGTATCTTTATAATTAAGACATTTAAACAAACTAAAGTGTAGGGGGCAGGATAGTCTAGTGGTCTAGGTGTTGGACACCCAGCCGGAAGGTTGTGGGTTCGAGCCCCAGAGTTGGCCTACCTGTAAACATCCTTGAGCAAGATGCCTAACCCCTATCTACTCCATGTAATAGCACCGTGTAATCGTAAGTCGCTTTGGATAAAAGCGTCTGATAAATGACCTACTTGTCATTGTAATTGTATTTATCATGGACAGTTTGGTGTTATTTCCACACGAATGTGACACCCGGACGCCAGATTATAACAACTGACAGAACTGCTAAAGTAGCCTGAGTTAGCATTCGTAAGCATGAGCCTCGTTAGCAATCGTCCACTCTCCTTCGGTCACACTGCCTGCTGACCAGTCTGGCTTCGTTCACCCTTCAAACCTTTGGCCATTACGTCAGTAATGCATTTAATCATGAAGAGGATCCCCCAAGCATGTGGGAGAGCTTCTGCTCATTGGTTGACCTTTCCCAGTATGACTTGTTGGCAGGCGGCAGGACTAGAGGAGAGCGGTCAGACTAACACGGCCAATAGTATTGCTCACCCAGTTTAAGGACCTTCTTTGTAGAGAAAAGGGTTCTGATGAAGCCGAGTGTGTCTTGGTGTTGCCAGAGCCCATCGGCACACAGGTCTAATATGAACACCTGCTCGGCAACCGCCAGCTGGATGAGGGCAACGCGCTGTGGGACCACCGAGCCGAATCCGCCCCGCCACTCCATGTCAACTCCAACTACACCACCTTCCTGTGGTAGGGAGTAGTGTGACCCTGTAAGTTCTGGAGTGGGAGATCCTACAGCTTTTAAATAAAACGTTTCTGTACCTTGAGCACAGCCTCCCGACAGCTCTCAAGTCCTTCCGGTGTGTCCAGGAAGTGAACCTTGTCCCTGGGTAGGGGCAACTGGTAGAATTTGTCACAGTGGGACTGAGGGGGGACCCATTCCTCCGTCTGGGGGGAATTACATGGAGACCACTGCCTGAAGAGAGAGAGAGAGAGAGAGAGAGAGAGGGAGAGAGAACCCACACAACAAAATATGAGAAAGCTACCACGATGATACTTAAAGTTTCCCTGCCGTTTCTGTGTTGGGGCTAACTTACAGTAGGTGAGGTGACAGACTCTGTCGTACTCTCCGTACAGCCAGTGGCAGTCTGTCACTGGGGACGTTGTACTTCAGTGCCCACTTGGCAGCGTACGGGGCACCACTGTGCTGAGACAACATCGCCACCAGAGAGGCCTGCATTTCAGGGTCATCTGCCACTACCAACTGAACACAGTGCACGTATACACGCGTCATATCACAGGATTTATATAAATATGTGTAAATGCAGCCAACCGCACAGATGAAACATGTTTACCTGTACATGATCGTACCAGTTTTCTTCGGTCATAGTTTTCTGAAAGACACAAAATACATTTTTTTATCTTAAAGGAGGAATGACTTTTCATCATCTTCTAATAAACAAACAAAAAAAAGGTAACATCCACAAAAATGATCTATATTATATTGGAGGGAAGTGTGTAATCTTTATCATGCTATTAATTAAATTATTTATTTAGTATTTTAAAGCCCTCCATAGGGTATATCCATATACATGAATTGTGTTTGAGCAGAATTAGCATTTTGTGTCCATGACAACCCTCCGATGAGAATAACTACTTTGAGCGATAGCTGCACCATTCCTTCTGAGCGTACTATACATCCAAGGCCCATGACTGGACAACGCATATGCACACATGTTTAAACCCAACTGATGCTTCTTACCTTGACAAACCGGTTTAAAATAAGGAAATGCAAAGTGCCCCTTTTTCTTTTTTGCACAGAATTGGGACACAGCGCTGCAAAACAGGACAGAAGATTATTAATTCTGAATGAAACACACAAATACAAATATATATATATATACACTGTACATTCCCACCTGGGTCAATGTTGAATTTCTCCATGAGTCGAAAGATCTGTTTGGAGAGAATCTTGGGATTTATCCTGTCAGCGATGTTCTCAGAGAGATGAAGGTTAGGGAACAGCCTGTAGGCCGTACACGTACGCGCACACGCACAAAAACACGCACACACACAATAAGATTATTTTCTCCTTTCATTCAAGCCAAGTCCACTATATTAGTGCTTAATCTCCCCTTCATGTGCTTAATCACATTTCCGATCTCAATGGGCTTCCAAGACCACATTTTATACAGAAAGAAACAACACCCCCTAACCTTAACGTTCAAGTGGACACTAGGGAAAAAGAACATCGGGAAGGGGCTGGAAAAGGAGGAATGCCCCTTTCTGGATAGTTAGACATGGAATAAATGCTGAGCGGGCACCACCATAGGTGTTCCATAACAATAGATTCAATTAGATTAGATTAGTACATTTCCTGATGGACATTTACAAGAATCAGCAGCAACCCTGGACGGTAAACATCTGTATATACACTGTACATCATGCATTACTAGACACAAAACACTCAATAGACAGCACGCAACTGTACAGATTAGACAAGATACAGTTGCCATAACAGATATGAAGAGCTGCACTCCCGCAGACACACCGTACTTGCGTATATCTTTGACATCAAAGCCCGGACAGCACCAGGAGTCCAAGGTTGTGACCAGGCGGTGCTCTAGGTGCCGATGGCCCGCCACAAAGCGCTCTGCTAACGGCAGCTTATCCATCAGAATCAACGGGGTGCACATCTGCAGAGGCCATTGTGGACAACAAGGAGGTTAGTGGCTTGATGAGAGATTTGTGGTTATATTTGTGGATATTAGTAGTACGGTTAGCTTGAAGGGCCCCCATCTGTGGAGCATTTTGAGGTACTATTGGGGCAACTCTCTGCACTCCATTTCCTGTACTACGTTTTAGATAAGGGGTCAGAGATTAGTGCTGTGCTCTCTGGTCTGAACCAGAATAAAAATTACATGGTTGCGTTTCAAATCTAGTTGGTTTAGCCTTCACACTGCTTTGCTACAAACGAACCCAAGGTTTTAAACAAAAGCCACATGGATGAACAGATACCACTTTGATTGGACAGTGACCTGATCCTGTCTGCGCTGCTAAATGAAAATTCAAATATTGTCAATTAAACGTAGGTTTGGGGCTTTGCTTGCTTGCTCATAGTATAGACAGTATAGGCAGTAGCTTATAGTTAGCGTAGTTAGAACAAACGTTTCCATAGCAGTAAATCCCAAACATTGGCCTGTACATGCATGTGCGACACAGGATCACACAGGTCCAGAAAGAGTGTATTTTCTTACCTCATCCATATCCAGATCTTTCTGCAGCTTCAGTTTAGTGGCAAGCTGAGCTGCCTGAAAAACATTACAAGTACGCTGATACGAGAGAATGCTAATGCTAATATGATGCTAATGCTACTGTAAAAGAAAGCGGCCCACCTCGTTGTAGCATCCGAGGGACTGCAGCTTGATGACGTGCTGCAGGAGGACCGTCCTATCCAGGGTCTGGAGCTGGTAGATCTCAAGCAGAGTGTCCGTGACGCTGGCCTGGTCGTCCGTCAGCTCCAGAGCCCGCCGTTGGAGTGCCCCAACCTGCTCCTCTGGGACAGAACCCAGCGTCACCTGGGGGCGAGACAAAATAATGTGTACGTGACACATTCTTTTAGGAGAAGAGATAAAAACACAGAGAAATAGACCAACTCAGATATTCCATAGATTTTCAAACTAATAGTCCATAGGGAAAATAAGATATCAAGCGCATGTTAACAGTAGCGGTGAGATATAATAAGATAAGCTAGCTGACCAGGGGTTGGGTACATAGCAAAGAGATGCTAGGGCTGAGGGCTGAGCTGACTGTAATCTCAGTCGTGTCTAAAAATGTTTAAAATGTGCAACATCACCTGAAATAGAATGTCTGTCCAAAATGAACAATGGAATGAAATGGGGCCTTTAAATTAAAGTAATTAACTAATGGCTTTCCTTACGTTCTTTCCATCGGATCCTAATTTTACAGCGCACATAGTTGTATTGTATCAAGTGGGAAATCTACCTGTGGGTGATCCTGCATCCATTTCCTGAACTCCGTGATCACCCTGGATCTCAGAGTTTGGCCCTTGCCTTTCCTGTTGCCATGGCAACCCTCCAGAACGGTCAGCAGGCCCTCGAGAGGCTGGGTCATCTGGGAGAAGCCCTCGTGGGAGACTTGCCTGAGCTGGAGGAGGTTGACGAGAAAGACAGAGCGGAAGGGGCTGGATGGACTGAAGTTTCTATAAGAGGTCTGCAACAATAGCCTCAACATAGCCTAACGCAAGAAATGAGCCTTGTGGGAGCACTTCCCTTCCTGAAGCCAGCACAGGCAGAACCTAATACTCTCTCTTGTCGAGGGCTGCCGAGGCCAGATTGTGTCTGTGAGAGAGCTCCTCACCCTCAGTCCTAATTTGCAAAACAGATGTCATTCACTGGATGCTGCGCTTCATTCAGCGCACACAGGAATTCCTTCCTTCCGTCTGACAGACAAACCCTTTATTTACACATACAGGTTGGCAGACACACGTGCATGCATCTTTTAGGACTTTGCAAATGCCTCACACACACACACAGGGTTTGCATATGTGGAACTGCCATGCGTGGTGAAAACAGCTCTTTCTCACCTTCTCCAGTTCTCTCCTGAACCAGAGGTTAATGAGCCGTTCCTTCAGCGCGGCAGGGTCAACACCTGAAGGTCACACACACACACACACACACACACACACACAGGTGGGGTTACAACGTGACCTTTGATCCCATCAACCTATCACTAGAGCAAGCCCCAGTGGTCTATTGTTCCCTATGCTTGAGTCTTTCCATCCCCTCATCGATGTGACAGTCAACCCAGGCTCTCAGAACTAGCCTGAAACCAGCGCTGTGGCTGGCTGCCACACCTCGTTTCCATGGCAGTCAGGGTGAGGCCGATGGTCCAGGCTTCTGGGGAACCCTCTCAAGCATAAATTATTTTAGAGAAAGAGCTCAGATATCATGAAGATCTACACTACCAAGAATAACTTGCAACTTGCCTGGATTGAGATTTAAAGCAGAACTTCTACGTCTCTGTAGCTTCCTTACCTCAATATCTTCCTTAGTGCTCACGCTAACATTCACCAATAAATAATCCATCATTGGTGAACTAGAATGGGATCAGTAGTAAGATACTTCATTAATACTCCATTAAACGTAAATTAAGATACATTTACGTTTTAGATTACAATTTCAAATGTACCTTAAATTGAATTCTACAACAACAAACCATAGTTGTTTGTTGTAAACTATAGTTGTTTGTTGTACTTCAGAATACAGTATATACTACCAGTAGAGACGTCCATGAGTATTGTAGACACATTACTATGTTTTTGATAAAACAATGGAAGCGGCGCATGAATACATCTTTGAGTTTCTGGTCTTACAAACCACCTTGAACGAGGGCTTATTTTATGGCAAAGATCACAATAAGGACTTAATATTTACAATTTAAAATTAGGCAAACGCTTTTATCCACAGCCACTTACAATTACATGTTGCTATTACATGGAGCCGATAGGGGTTAGGCATCTTACTCAAGTATGCTTAGAGGCCCCATCTCTGGAGCTCCGACCCACGACCTTCTGGCTGAGAGTCCAACACCTAGACCACTAGACTATCCTGCCCCACATTATATTGAGGTAAGGAGGCTACAGGGTCGAAGGTTTAACAAAAGATCAATTCTGCTTTAGGAAAATGCGTTTATACTTTTGGAATAATGGCTTCCCAGGTGAAATGTATCCCCAGTTACGGTTACATGTTTTCTTCAATCTTGCCTACTTGCCTTGTTGTTGGACTGTCTCTAAATATGTTATGTGAATAGATGTGATATATGTGAAATATAGTTTCATTTACAGGCCAGGCTGAGAAGCCATAACAACAGATTAACAGCTGAGGCTACTGGGATGCTTGTGGAGGAACTGGGCATTATCTTTGCATTCCAGTCCGATCTGCAGCCAAAATACTCTGGGGACGACTCTCGCTGGGTGGAGGGGCCTAGAAACCAGGGGAGGTGTGTGTGTGTGTGTGTGTATGTGTGTGTGTTCTTCTAAGCCTTCCCGAACACTCCAGCTTCTCTTTCTTGGCCATGCTGTGTGGGCTCAACCGTACCTGCCCCCCCCCCCCCACACACACACACACACACACCATCCCCGGGCTAGCTTTCCTGTTCCTCCCTCGCTAGCTCCCTTCACCAGGCCTCTCTGTTTTGTCTCGGATTTCCCCAGGAAAGGGCAACGCACTGGTCGCCCTGTAAAACACACAGCCTTCTTGATGAACAGCCTGGGAACACTGCTCGCTCTCGCTCTCTCTCACCTTCTACCTTTCCCTCCTTATGTTGAACACGTTCGTATGAATAAATGGCAGTGCCTCCTGCCCTTTCTATTGGCACATCTGGTGTCTGGGAGCAACATTCATGATAAAAATCCATCAGTAACACACAGTTGGAGAGCTGTTTAGTTTATATGTCAAAGAGGAGCGGTTGGATCACCTAGGAGGATAGGCAGAACTAAATAAGCGTATAATAAATATAATATACAGTATAGGCAGTTTATTGTATAGTATAAGTAACATATTACATGATTAACTATATTTATAATTAATTACAGCACAAGTATAAGCGCCCCCATTGTCCCACATGCTGTCCCATTAGGTTTGGAAGTGATCCATTATCACTTACAGACGGTAGGTGTCACCAAAATATCCCAAACTGGAAGGTTCAAGAACATAGCTTAGATTCAACCATTTTCCCCCTCTGCCTCATCTTGGCTCTTTTACTCTTAGCTTAATCTTGAAATCACCCTTCATCTCTCATCACTCCCTCCCTTTGTTTGTCGGTAGGTTACAATATGAAAGCGGGTGTAAAAATCAACTTCCTTCCACAAAGAAAATGCAAGCATAAAGTTACTATCCACGTTCGCAGAACTTCTATACAAACTCTTGAATAGCTTCTGAGCTGATAGGTTTTCAAAGACTGCTCTACTTCCTATTAAATCCCCCTGCAGCCTATTCATGTGTGTGTGCGTGTACAGGGTAACACACACACACACACACACACACACAAATAACCATAATTAATTTCAGCCTCATTGCACTGTGGAGGTCTGGTTGGAGAAGAGAGGTACCTTATTGGCTACTACTTGACTGATCCACACTGAACCACTACGGACATAAAACAGTCGTAGAATCATAGGGTGAAAATCAATCATCTCAGCACAAGAGAAGCCATCAATCCAGCTAAGAATGTATCATTGGAGACTGGAACAGTGTGTGTTGTAAATGTGGGCTACAAACCCTCTGGTTTAGAACAAGCTATATCCATTCACCACAGGGGGGTAGGCAGGTTGTAGTCTCTCTGGCAGTAGGGGACACCTTGGAGAGGGGTGGGGGGAAAGTAAACACAGGGAGAGAATACGGTATTTTTTTAAAAGAAGAATTCAAATTGAAAGCCTTCAGAACAAAATAATTATGCATAATATTTATCGGTGAAGTGAAATAAGCAATTTAACATCGAATTACAAATCTAAAACGAACAAATAATGCTGCGACGTGCAGTTCTGTTTGTAGTGTGAAACGGGAGGTAAAGAAAATGTAGTGTGTGTAAATGTTTTCATTGTGCAGCTAGAGCCTCTATAATGACAACGTCAACCTAGAGACAGAGAGCTGAAAAATAATGCAAGACCGCATTTGCACGACATCCAAGAAACACCAATTGCTTTGGATAATAATCTTGTGCATAAAAGTGTGGAAAGCCTGTTAAGCAATGACTGATGATGAACCAAACTCTGATACTTTGGAGTAAAAGCAGCCTGACAAGTGGCCAGATGCCAGCTGGCACTGAGACTTGGTCTGAGGCTGAGGCTGAGGATGTTTTTTTAAGTCTAAAGTCTGGACTGTTTCTCTCTCTCCTCCAGGCTGGCTGGCTTTTGGCATTCCCAAATATCCTGGCAACAACTTCTTTATCAGGTGGAGGAGGGGCAGGAGGGACTGTGCCACATAGCTCAGATTCATATCTACTCCAATCATGTCTCTCTACTGCCACCTAGTGACAGACAAAGTATACTACACAGCCTATACTTTACAATTTGATCATTTAGCAGATGCTTTTATCCAAAGCGACTTACACACATAGTGCTATTACATGGAGCAGGTAGGGGTTAGGCATCTTGCTCAATGATGCTTACAGGTAGGCCACCTCCGGGGATCGAACCCACGACCTTCCGGCTGGGAGTTCAACACCCAGACCACTATCCTGACTATCCTGCCCCACTTTATTTTTATACTTTCATATATTAGAGAAATCTGACCACTCAGAGAGGTGAATATTGTCCAATCGTGTGTTCACATTTACAAAATATTCTCAATGATATTGTCGTGCATATTTTCCTAAAGGTAGTTCCTTTTAAATGGAGCCATTTCATAGCGATGGAGTTAAAACTTTACACTACATATTGAAATAGCCTGAACTCAACAGCAGTTTTTAAAAAACACATACAGTATACAATTGTGTCATGATAATAGATTTTACACACTACCTCTTTAAACCACATAGCCCTCATGGTGATACTACTGTTTATTGTTCTTTGACAAAGATCTTCACCGCATAACTATGTCTAACAAGTCAATAATAAAAGCCCCTTCAGATGTGTGTTAACATGGAAAGGTGTCTTTGGATGTATAAAAAATGTTGACTCATGGAACCATGTGACTAGTCCACTGATTCCTCAAAGTTTACCTGTCCCTAAAGCCATTCATATTATTATAATAATATAATATAAATATACATACTTACACACACACCCACACGTTTATAATAAGTTTATTATTAGAATGATAGGAATGGCTGGGACAAATAGGTACACTTCAACTGTGAGAGATTACATCTAAAACAAAAATCCAGAAAATCACATTGTATGATATTAAAATAATTAATTTGCATTTTATTGCATGACATAAGTATTTTGATACATCAGAAAAGCAGAACTTGATGGTTCAGAAACCTTTGTAATTACAGAGATCAAACGTTTCCTGTAGTTCTTGACCAGGTTTGCACACACTGCAGCAGGGATTTTGGCTCACTCCTCCATACAGACCTTCTCCAGATCCTTCAGGTTTCGGGGCCGTCGCTGGGCAATACGGAATTTCCGCTCCCTCCAAAGATTTTCTATTGGGTTCAGGTCTGGAGACTGGCTAGGCAACTCCAGGACCTTGAGATGCTTCTTACGGAGCCACTCCTTAGTTGCCCTGGCTGTTTGTTTCGGGTTGTCGTAATGCTGGAAGACCCAGCCACGACCCCTCTTTAATGCTCTTACTGAGGGAAGGAGATTGTTGGCCAAGATCTCGCGATTCATGGCCCCATCCATCCTCCCCTCAATATGGTGCAGTCGTCCTGTCCCCTTTGCAGAAAAGCATCCCCAATGAATGATGTTTCCACCTCCATGCTTCACGGTTGGGATGGTGTTCTTGGGGTTGTACTCATCCTTCTTCTTCCTCCAAACACAGCAAGTGGAGTTTAGACCAAAAAGCTCTATATTTGTCTCATCAGACCACATGACTATCTCCCATTCCTCCTCTGGATCATCCAGATGGTCATTGGCAAACTTCAAATGGGCCCGGACATACACTGGCTTGAGCAGGAGGACCTTGCAGGATTTTAATCCATGCAAGGCGTAGTGTGTTAGCAAATGGTTTTCTTTGAGACTGTGGTCCTAGCTCTCTTCAGGTCATTGACCTGGTCCTGCCGTGTAGTTCTGGGCTGATCCCTCACCTTCCTCATAATCACTGATGCCCCACGAGGTGAGATCTTGCATGGAGCCCCAGACCGAGGGAGAGTGACCGTCATCTTGAACATCTTCCATTTTCTAATAATTGCGCCAACAGTTGTTGCATTCTCCCCAAGCTGCTTGGCTATTGTCCCTCCCAGCCTTGTGCAGTTCTACAATTTTATCCCTAATGTCCTTACACAAGTCTCTGGTCTTGGCCATTGTGGAGAGGTTGGAGTCTGTTTTAATGTGTGGACAGGTGTCTTTTCTACAGGTCACGAGTTCAAACAGGTGCAGTTAATACAGTTACAGCATTTAGCAGACGCTTTTATCCAAAGCGACTTACAATTACATTGTTCTATTACATGGAGCAGGTA
>JAODLI010000269.1:0-12167 GCA_027575585.1 Percopsis omiscomaycus | reverse complement strand
TGAGGCGCAAAGCCCTTCTTCAGAAACTCTATGGGTGACGTCACGGAGGGTTTTTCCATTTATATATACAGTCTATGGTTTTAGAGCGCATTATAAACGTAACGCTTACCCTATCTTCGTGTAACCTGCCTATTGTAGGCAGGTGTTTACAATATTCTGTGGTAAATCCATATATCATTGCCAAAGGTTCAGGGTTCAAATCTTGTAGTTTTCTTTACATTTGAAACATTCCGAGTCATTCTGAGTTCGGTTAGGTAATTATTGCTTTGCCTATATTAAGCTATTTGTTTGAAATATTCTTTGTGAAACAGTAAATCATTATATAATGTACATAGTTTAACCCAGCCATTTTAGGGGGCAAGCCAGCCCAACTAGGTGCCAGTCCCAAGCCCGGATCAATGGGGAGGGTTGGCATCAGGTAGCTGGCCGTGAAATTAAAAACAAAATATAGAATAATATTATATCAACCCCACATTGAACTGGAAAAAAAGATTCAGATTAACATGAATATATCATGCCCATTTTTTATAATTACAGTGGCACTCTAACTGTATGCACATTTTAGATAAAGGCTAATCCATAACTGGTCAAGAGCCAGGTGTTGCTCAGCAACTTTATAAATGCGGCAATCATACTGGTAGGGAGTTGATTGGTCAGGGGAAAATGGTCCTTCCCAACTTGCAAACCACTTTTCTCTCTCAGTTTACAAGCTTACAAAACTGTTTGTGCGTGACAGAGTTTGTATGTCGTGGTTGTGACGATTCGCTGTTGACGATGTGCAATATAATTGCGCAAGCTTGTATCATGGAATGTAAAATTCACTATGCTTGTTAATACATTTGCGACAGTTTGTATTTTTCTTATACATCAATGATACAAGCGAGACATTCAAAACACAATCTTACAGAGTTTTGGTAATGTTCCCATAGGCATTTAAAATTAAATTTAAGCAAATATAGAAAACAGCATGTAGTGCTGTGCAAAAGATTTATTCATAAAACACAATTTCAGTATTTTACGTGGAGTGTGTATTCAGAAACTAAGGGAAAATGCTCTGTAGGAGAGGTTTGTGAAAACATCTATATGGTCACTGCTTCCTCCAACTGCCAGGACCTAAAAAAAACACAAAATATCAATGTTAAACATATAGTTTGCAGCATATGATTGATAAAAATATGTAATAGTATCAAACAACACCTTACTGATATACTGAGGTGTGTCTGCTCAAGTCCCAAGTTAGTCTTAAGTCTTGACAGACAAATTGTCAGTTTAGAACACCAAGTCAAGACTAAGACATTAGTATCAAGTCTGAGTATAAATGTACATGCCCAAGTCATGTCAGAACGGTACCAATTTATTATCTGAAACCAAACAACACATCTTGAACACAAAACATACTTAACATACACCACATTTCAAGTCAAGTCTCAAGTCAGTAGAGCCAGCCTCACCCTGTGTTCCGTGCTGTTGTTGTTAATTGCCAGCGTATTGAGGGAGTGTGGCGTGCAGGGGATCTGGGCTTTGACCTCTCCACCCAGGAGACAGTGGGACACACACTGTCCTTCACCCACAGCCATGATCTACAGTGCAGCATGGAGGACACACAGGGAAATGTTCACAAGCAATATGTCAATTTCACACAATTTTAATACAAATTGTGTGCGGGGTGTGGGCGTGGTTTAGCTCTGTCTGTGGGAGGGACTGTGGGGTTCACGTGATTTAGGGATTAGGGGACAGGTGTGGGCAATTATTAATCACCTGTCTCCACAGTAAAAGGGCGAAGTCCAGACCTGGAGAAGAGGCATGCTGGGACACAGACGGACCAGCAGAGCGGACGATAGAGAGTGACCATGAGGGAGTTCTCTTAAAACTGATTACTTGCAGTATTGCAATAAAAGTATTGTGGCAACTTGTTTAAAACAACATTGATATGGTCAGCGTCGTACCTTAAAACCCTTGAGTGTGATCATTACGCTACAAATTGTATGAAATATTACTTTTTAATGCAATACTTAAAAAGGGTTATTATGGCGTAGGAAAAGGGCAAGCATTAAACCATCACCCCAAACAGCTATTTCCGTACACTGTGGTGTTTAAAACAAACAATGGCCGGGGGAGGAAATTTAGGGGTTTGGGTGGATAGAGCACAATCAGAGTGTACCTTTAAGAAAAATAAAATATTTCACTTGAGAGAGACACACACACACACACACACACACCCACCATGTCTTGGTAGAAGGTGGCTTGTCTCTGGCAGCCTGAGAGAGGGAAGATGGAGGTCGGACACACAGAGCGAAGGTGCCACAGAGAGAGAGAAGGACCTCCTCCACACAACTTGGGGAAAGGGGTAGATAGATTATTATTTACAGAAATATGACTGAGGCAGTGGTGACCTGTAACTGGAGAGAATGACACTTCCTGGAACATGAATGGAGAAGTGAAAGAGGAAGACAAGTGGTGAATCATAACTTAAGTTGTAAAGGTAACTAACTACTTGCTGCCGTCCTAACACCTTCCTTTGATACAGTGCTTCGCTTTGACCTGTGACGTAAGCAGCAAAGTACTTTCAATAGAAATTCAGAAAAGTATAAAAATACACAGTATAAATAACCATAAACAGGAGTGAAAATCTGTGCAATCATCCATGTTTGATCCCCCAGACAGAACATTTGTTGTTGGTCAATTGTGTTGTCTCAACTGACCTGACAGGCTGGACTAATTTTGAAATCTGTCATTTAGCCAAAATTCATCTGAAAAAAATTGTGTAAAACAAGTCAGTCAGTTTTGGCCCTAGGTGTGACTTCCTTTCTGAATTGTAACCAAGTCTCTGACCTTATCCTGCCACTGCCACAATATAAACAATCATGTAAGGGTATGTTAAACAAAGTGCAACATAAACTGAAACAGATGATTCAGCTCGAAAGAAGAAAAGCCTGGAAAATGGAGTGATATGGGGCCTTTAGGCTGCCAACACAGAAAGGAGTATAAAACAATAACCAACTTTGACAGTGTGTGAACTTTGAGTGGAGTGCCGAAATGCCTGATCTGCGAATTGAAAAGGGTGCTTCAGAGCAACTGGCCCTTGACAGTTCAAGCCTTGAGGGACAGCATACAGCACTGTCCAATACATTGACGATCCGAGAGAGCCCCAAATAGCATTCATCATAGGATTCTTACCATCCAATCAGAGTCTGTGGTAAGACAGCTGATCCATTTGCCGTACTGAGGGCGGGCACAACTCTATTGCCCAATCGGGTGCCAAGGATAGGGAAAGAGATAAAGATATTAGATGTGGGTTACATTGTTCATACAAGCTGAACATAAAGATACAATCTTGTTATATTGTGGCATCACCTATTGGTAATTTTCTGTAAGTACGTGGTAAGTGATCAATTCCATGTATGGTGTCAGCACAGGGTATGTACGCAAATAGACACCAGGTTATAACTATAAGAAGTGTAAATTAAATGGATTTCCTGAATAGGAAAGAACCTGGGGCCTCATTTATCAACCATTCAATATGTGCGTAAACCGTACGTACGCACAAATCCACACAAAAGTTGCGATTTATCAAGAAAATAGATTTCTTGGAAGTGTACGTCAATACCATGCATAGCTGTGTACAAATAATTCCGAGTAGTGGAACACGGCAATTACATGTTTCTGAGTAAGCCCCCCCCCCCCCAAAACACAAGATTTTGACAATGCTCAAATGACTATCTTCTTTCTATATTCGGATCTTCAACATGACCAAGAAGGGGGGATGGTAAATCAGACACGGTAGGACTTGTGCTGTCTCCCCCTTGTAAAATTCCAGACAGCGATGTTTCGCTGACAATTGACAATTCTTAATTGTAGGGGAGAAATGCTTGTCTCACTCGTCCCCCCCCCCAGTTGCAGCAATGTCCCACCCATGTGCAGCTACGGATTGTTTTGCACTTGATTGATCACTTCTTTTTTATTTATTTAAATGGAGCGTCTTTGAGAATATGCTGCGTTAACAGCAATCGCTACCTTTTCCTAAACAATATTATTTTTTGCGGTCAAAGAACTGCTAAATGTTCCAAATAATTTTTTGGGTTACACTCAACCTCAGATACCAAAACCTCAATTTTATTTCAGGAGAAATTGTTTTTCTTACTTTTCTTTTCTTGCACCATTTTCACAACTAATGTCATAATTGGTGGTTATTTAACTCATTTGGATGATTTGGAGCATTTCGTATGCAAATGATTGTGGTCATGTACGAGCACTTGGACTAAGCCGTTGGTATGAATATTCCAAACCTCGTAAGAACAATTTCTATGCACGATTGATAAATGAGGCCCCCGAATCCTTATTGCATTACATTAAATAGACAGAAGAAATTTTAGAAAAACATAAATTTCATTAATAAAAATCATATCCAGATTACATTACCTCATATTTGTAGACTTCAATGCAGTGCACCGATTGGCTGGTTCTAGTGTCTGGAGGTATGGAGGAGAGGAAAACATACATGTGATCTATACGTGATCTCTACATCTGCTCAACATGCCACAGGCTCTGTGCTGGAAGCCTCTTGCTCACCCCAGATCCTCACAGCACCGTCCTCTCCTCCAGACAGTATCTCTGCCTCCCTCTCCCTCACACTCAGACAGTGGACGTAGTCTGTGTGTCCTTGCAGCACTGACTGCACAGACACAAGAGATACCATAAAACAGCATGTCTAAGTAGAGACACAGAGAGAGGAGGGCAGAGGAGCCAATTTAGGAATGTTTCTCTGACCTTGAAAACACCGTTCTCCATATCCATGATGTGGATGTTACAGTCTCCCCCTCCAACTATCAGACTATTGTCCTGGGATGGATAGATGTAAGTTACTTAAAGATAATTTATCTTTCAGTAAACTACTGCTGTTTGAGCTGACTAAGGTGAATGTTATGTCAGCCTGGACTCACCACAGGGTTGATGACCATGGAATTAATCTCTGGGATCTCCAGGCTGGATCTGCAGACCCAAGAATTAAAAAGGGACGCTTACACACACACTTACACACACACACACACACACACACACACACACTTACTTGTAGTTGGGTCTTCGTGTCCAGGCAGATTTGACATTCTGATAATAAAAATAACAAAATAAGGTACATTCAGATTTTTTACATGGTTTAGCCAACACCAAACGAATTCCTTGTCTGCTGAAAGGATTGCATAACAGGGGCGAAGCCACATAAACACACCTAACTAGTATATGCCAGAAGATCCTAGATTGTGTACCGATAGTCATAGAAAACTGTATGCGAAGCAATCCATTTCCTGTAAATTACTCTACTACTACTTTTCCAAGATGCTTTGCATTACCGTTGACAATCCCCCCTACTGTACTGTACAGATGTTGACTGACAAAGTTCCTTTAAAACGCAAATCCTGAGATAACAGTGATCTGGCGTCACATTCTGTTTCACTCTGCCAGTCAGTCTGGATGCACTTCATCAAAAACATTCCCAATTAGGGGTGTAACATCCTTACATTTCTACTTAAGCATTATGGCTCTCACAACTGATGTGTAGTTCAGTAATTATACAGACATTAAATATCTTCTAACTACTAATAATGAATTATGCCAACTAAAACCTGACCAGCATCAGCTGATGAATACCTTTTTGATGAGCTCCGTCCAGCTCCAGGCGCTGACCTCCCCATTCCCAGCACTGAGGAGGTGGGTGTCAGTAGACAGAAGCGAGAAGACAGGACCCTCGTGGGCTGGAACGAGACAAGTGACCAGAACAGTAATGATCAGCGTTTGGTGTTCAGTCCAGCTCATCCCCTTCTGCTGTAACCATTCCGTTTAGCAGGCCTCATTGAATGAAGGAACTGTGGTGGCATATGGCCTTTTATAAGCAAATGACAAAAACCATCTGCTCTTTAATATCCAGTTCTTAATTATTATGGATTTTAACCTTTACTTTGGAAAGAGGGTTTACTAGGATTGACTTAACAAACCACCCTCTCCATTAGAAGGTGCTCTTAGAAATTATTAGATCATATGGACACATTTCTGGTGTAAAGATGCTGGCTTCTTTTACCACTTGATTATAAAAGAGCAGCAGACCAGCAGATCAAGGCAGACATTTCTAACCAGAGGGATATTTCATAAACCTACCTAGAAATAAGTGTCACATATTCAAATAGCATGGCTTAGATAAGCTAAGTTGCAGTCGGAGCTCGACGGGTTTCAGGAAAGTGCGCTGAAGCCAATTCAGCTTGGCTGATTCAGGTGAGGCTTGGTCAGTGGATTTACGTGCACACTCTTGATACTTTAGAGGATTGGTGTAATTAATTGAAAATTATAACAGAAAACACGCACATAAAGTTCATACACTATCGCCTGCCTTTACATGCACATGAAGGTTAATGACATCCCATTCTTAATCCATAAGGTTTATATGGAGTTTGCCCACCCTTTTCAGCTATAACAGCGTTAACTCTTCTGGGAAGGCTTAGGAGTTTGTTTATGGGAATTTTTGACCATTCTTCTGGAAGCGCATTTGTGAGGTCAGGCACAGATGTTGGACGAGAAGGCCTGGCTCGCATTCTCCGCTCGAATTCATCCCAAAAGTGTTCCATCGGGTTGAGGTCAGGACTCTGTGCGGGCCAGTCAAGTTCCTCCCCACCAAACTCGCTCGTCCATGTCTTTATGGACCTTGCTTTGTGCACTGGTGCGCAGTCATGTTGGAACAGAAAAGGGCTCATCCTCAAACTGTTCCCACAAAGTTGGGAGTATGAAATTTATTGGTATGCTGAAGCATTAACAGTTCCTTTCACTGGAACTAAGGGGCCAAGCCCAACCCCTGAAAAACAACCCCCCGCCACCAAACTTTTCAGTTGGCACAATGCAGTCAGGCAAGTACCGTTCTCCTGGCAACCGCCAAACCCAAACTCGTCCATCCCAGACAGAGAAGCGTGATTCGTCACTCCAGAGAACACGTCTCCACTGCTCTAGTGTCCAGTGGTGGCGTGCTTTACACCACTGCATCTGACGCTTTGCATTGCACTTAGTGATGTAAGGCTTGGAGGCAGCTGCTCGGCCATGGAAACCCATTCCATGAAGCTCTCTACGCATTACATTCTTGAGCTAATCTGAAGGCCACAAGAAGTTTGGAGATCTGTAGCTATTGACTCTGTAGAAAGTTTGTGACTTCTGCACATTGTGCGCCTCAGAATGCGCTGACCCCGCTCTGTGATTTTACGTGGCCTACCACTTCGTGGCTGAGTTTCTGTTGTTCCCAATTGCTTCCACTTTGTTATAATACCACCAACAGTTGACCGTGGAATATTTAGTAGTGAGGAAATTTCACAAATGGACTTATCACGGTACCACACTTGAATTCACTGAACTCCTGGAACACCTGAATTTAATTATTCGGAGTGGTGTCCCAATACTTTTAGCATTATAGTGTATATTATCAATCCAAAGCTTAACTTGAGTTTGAGTGTTGCAATTACAATTAGGTCATTTAGCAAATATCTAAACTTTTTATTTAGCTTAGGCCTACTAAATTACATTTAGAGGTTTAATTATGACGATCACAACAAACATATTTAGAGGATAGGCTATACTCTTAGTATTTATTTAATTATATGATATGCTTACAAAGTGCAGTGTCCTGCGAAACAAGATTGAATTTGCATTCGGATTGCTGAATGGTCACACAATAAGCAATGCTTGGACCCATCTAGCCTGCTCCCAACCAGGCTAGGAGGTAAGCTATAACTGTAAAGGAAACCTAACAGGCATCTTCTCTAACTGGTTTGTTGAAATGGTTTTAACAGAGACTTAAGTCAGGCAAGGGCAAAAAAGCATTGCTTACAGCCTAAGCAAGGTTCGTATCTCTACAGAAAAACATTACTAGAATCATAGACCAACCTGTGAATGTTAGGATTGGCTTTTGGCTCAGTTCAGTGGCATCTGGGCTGAGAGCTGAAGGGAGGCTGGAAAGTAATGGATGAAAACACAATTAATTAAAAATAAATACAATATTTTTTTTTAATTCCTTTGCTTCTCTAAGTCCTTCATTATGATGATTTAGCATAACTTTCTCATTCTGGTGTCCCGTATTTCATTTGGTCCCTTTCAGGCCCGGAGTGAGTAATCAGGACTGGTTTTTGGGCCGCAACGAGCGGTCAGGGAAAGCAATTTTATTATCAAATAATAAAATTATCTTTTATGATCTAGTCTCTCTCTCTCTCTCTCTCTCAAATACTGTCTTCCATTAGACCAGGACAAAGCCATCAGCCCAAAAGCATCTCTACTGTGGACAGTTCTGGTGTGTGCAAAATCTAAAACGACTGGTCTATAAGTTCTACTATCACCACTATTCAAACATTATTAGTTGCCCACTGTGATTTCTATCATTACTACTATTATTTTGATCATCTGTTCATTTTAAATTAGCTATAGCCTTAAAGATGGCTTTTAACGTGATTGAATGCAGATTTAGTGCCATAACAGAATTCCAATGCAGCAGCTAAACAGAAGTTTTCTGTGTTATCTATTTATATTTGTAAATTAGAATTGTTAAGTGACAAAAAAGGCTAGTACAACTCCTAGGCTGAAAATTAGTCCCACTCTGGCCCTGGTCCCTTTCACCAAGAAATACCCATCCTCTCACCTGAACAACCCTATCTCTCCGTAGTTGTTGCCAGCTGCAAGGAAGCGGCCGCAGGGAGAGAATCTCTGAGAAAACACGGACATGTGGAGGAGCTGGAGGACAAACAGAGCAGAAACATCGGTATGTTAAATATTTATGATAATACAGGAATCAATAGCCAACCCCTGTATGTACTTATAAACGTTTAATACTTAATCTTAGCTCACGTTGCGAATATAAAAACACAACTGTTGAGTAGGCTAGTAGTGGAGATAAGGCGTTTAATGTTAATTATGACGATCGCAACGAAAATATTTAACGTTAGAGGTTCGCTATTCTTACCGTAGCCTAGTATTTATGTCATGCTTACAAAGATCAATGGGGAAAGCGTCTGCTAAATACTGTAAAAGTAGTGGTGTATAAAATATTATGCACAATTTAATTGTAATTATTACCTCAATGGGACCCATCTTGCAATTCCTGATTTAACTGATTGCAATTCGGTCGTTAAATAATAAAAGGTGCGAAGGGAAAGTGTTGTATTTGGGCGAATGAATATGACGTCGATCGAAATCTGCAATTAGAATGCTGGGAAACTGAGTATGGTAGGTTTGGGGCCTTTACGTTTGGAGTTTCGTATGGCTCCCTCCGTGACGTCACATACAGGTTTTCTGAAGCGTACTGGCTCTGGCCGCCAATAGATATAAACGAATGGGTAAAACAATGGCTTAATATAATTTAAACTGATGAGTTATAAAAAAAATGCACCCCCTGCAGTTGTCATGAACGGGGAAACTAGCCATAGAGCCCAAAACCATTTGGGCTCAATATGTTTACTAGGCTGTAAACATGTTTTGTTCTGCTGTAAAGTTGAAATTTTTAACATGGGGGTCTGGGGATTGACCATAGGGATTGACTCGCTTTTTGGAAGCCAGTCTCAAGCGGTCATTCAAGGAACTACAGATTTTGGTACTTCCACGATGGATTCGTTTTTCAGCTAAGTGCATGATGGGAAACGACTTGCTGACGACATAGGGTTGTGCTCATTGGCTTAGAAGCAAAGCAAACAAATATGACGATTGTTAAGTTTCTTCTTCTTTTATTGCCTACGTCACGGTGTTAGCTGGAGGCAAAACAAAGGGAAAACTGGAGGCGGGCAATACAAACCAGCACAGAGTCGGCTAAGTGTTACAGCTTAAAATGTCATTTTATTGTTTGTTATGTGCCAAAATCGAAGGAGTACAAACTCAAATTTAAAATTCTATCGTATACCTGCTGCCACTAACGTTACCAGACCAAAATAAATTACGACAGCTGTGGTAAAATGCAATAAAACGAGCGGACTGGACAGAAACGATAATAAAAAAAATGCTCGTGTTTGCAGCGCACACCTTAGGTACGTTAATGTTAAATAAACTATTGTCTTTTGTTGGTATGGATTATGGTTTGGGTTATGTGTCTAAAGAATTATCATGCATGGCTACCTAATCATAAATTGGGGAAGAAGTTACGAGTTAACTTGCCTCTCATAACTGTTTTAGGGCATTAGTTAGCTTACGTTAGAGACTATACCTAAAGTAAACTGTTTGTCATCTCATTTTCTATAATTGCAATTTTAGAAAGGAAGAGATAACAGTGAGAAGGCCCATGTTATGTGTCAGCTGTGTGTTCAAGTAACGTTAGTTACATTCGCTAACGTTTATCACTGTTGGTAGCAAACCAAAAGGGTAACTAGCTAGGTTGTACGCTAAGCTGATGTTAGATTTATTTAACGTTACATCTTATTATTTTGTAGGAGAGGCTTCTATGGATGAAGACAGTCCGGACTTCGCCCCCTCTGTGTTTTCTTATAAAGTGCAGCGTGACAGGCCTGTAAAAAGGCTGGTAAAGTAGGTGAAATTGAATTTTCTAAATGTGGCTAAGTAAGGGCCACCATGGTCTGTAATTTGTGTGTGCAGTCTTCTTTACTAAAATCTCTCGTTTGTCCTGCTTTTCCAAGGCTGGAAAGGAAGTGGAACAGTGGAGCAAGAGACTCCTTCCCATGGTAAGAATATTCAAATTGTGTTTTATGCACTGTACACTTTTTTCTTTTTCTCATACAGAATTATCAAACTGCTTGGTCACTTGTCTTGGACATGTGGTGTCTTTCACAAATGTCTTCCAGCTGACGATGATCCAATGACACCAGAGGACCCAGTGGAAGAAGCTGAGGCTATGGTCCCTCAATCAGCATACAACAGTCTCAGTGTATGAGACCAACTCAACACTGAGTATGTCAACTTGAGAAAATACTTTTACCAGCTCAAAGAGGAGAATGAAAGACTGAAAGAGGAGCTTCTGAAATAAAGCTTCTCATTTTCCACAGTCAAAAACAATGCTGCACAATTTCTGTTTCTCACTGGGCTAACTTCAGTCATTTACAGTTACAGTTACAGTCAAAAATAAAAGATAGTGTGCAGAAGCGAACTGCAAGTCATGCTAGAAGATAATTTATTGGTGGTCCTTATGAAACTGAGATTGGGAGAAAAGAGAATATGTCGTGCTTAAAACAATGAACTGACAATTTATATGCTTTTCATTCTGCTCACTTTGAAAATGTAATGTATTTTTTTCTAAACTATAATTGTGATTAAATGTGAATCATCTGTGATTGTATATACATTGTTGTAAATGATTGTGACTAGCATTTTTTCAGAACCTGGTAAGAAAGAATGATCAAATATAGAAAGTAAAAGTGCAAAAATTTTGTGACTGTAATTTTTACTTAAATATTCACATCTTGCATTAAAATTCTACTGTAATGTCAATCAAAATGTACAGTATATACTTTAAACTCTGGCCATTAAATTACAGTTCGCTGTCAAGATGTAGTTATTTGTTTTGTTGACAATGACCCAAGCCGGGTACATGGTTGTCTTCTGGCCTTGGCGCTGGCTAGGCAGAACTTCGTATTGTACGACACAAATCTCATCTGTTAAATCTCTGTATTTCAAGTCGTGTACATGACCATTCAGCACATCTAAAGATTTATACGCCCGCAGTTTATATTTACTACACACGCTCGGTTTCTATCAGGTAGATGTAGATGTCAGGCTACTCAACCTTAGGTAATCCTGTCAGATCGTCCATTTATTGAGTGAGCGTGTACGGGTCGGCAAATCTGGTTCCGTCCGTTAAAGTTAACTTTTTCAAGTAACAATCGTGGTCCTGGACAGTAAGTGACCTTACATAAATCAGTCACCTTTCTCCAGTCATTTAAAAAAAACAAGCTAAGACCAAAGCGAAAGTTGTGTCCGGGTTCTCGGCAGAAAGTCAGACTCGTTTCCGGTGGGGGTTTGTCTCTGTCAAGGCTGTGCTTTGTCACCAGTCCTGTTTGTGATATTCATGGCCAGGATATCGAGGCGTAGTTGTGGTGGGGAGGGGTTGCAGCTTGGTGGGCTAGGGATCTCATTGCTGCTTTTTGCAGATGATGTGGTCCTGATGGCATCATCGGCCTGTGACCTTCAGCACTCACTGGATCGGTTTGCAG
>JAODLI010000268.1:0-12168 GCA_027575585.1 Percopsis omiscomaycus | reverse complement strand
TATATATATACTGTAAATCAATGAGCATCTCTGTTTTCCTCAGCTGGTACACAGACGTAGCTAGCTTAGCTACAACAACACGTTCCACTATGAATGTAAGTAGGCTACTCCTAGCACAGGGCTCACCCGTTGCCCCATGAAGTATGAGCATAACGAGCAATGGCCCATTGAGAACATGGTTTGGCTCATCGGCTATTGGGTCATTAATTCCCATAGGCAATCATCAATTTCCTCCTATTCTACCTGCCTGTAAATAACCAAAACTTTGTTTTAACAACCGGCTTTTGTAAACTCACAAAAACATTTTCCATTACGCAGTTAAGTGGCATATGAGCCAGTCATGCTTTGCTCCTGTTCCCCTAATATTTTAAACTATGTCTTTAAAAACCTTTCTCAGGGGAAAAAAAAGAAAAAGAAACTTTTTGGAATAGTGTGCAAACACACTGTTGATATTTGCTTATATTTGTAAAGAGAAATTTGAAGCAGCGGAGAAATATGTAATTGTCTAATGCGTTACTATTGTATGTAACAGTTACATGAGTTATATGAGTTAAAGACATTAAGGACAGTACACTGACTCATTACAGCAAACCTTTAATGAAAAAAAACTGAATAAATGTATACACAGCACAACAATTTTAATTGAACTGTTGACATCATGGTAACATAATCTCACCACTATTCTACTTTAAATGCTTGCTATACGATGACAAATAAAGACAATTCACAGACTGGGCCTATCTTTGTGTGTGATACTGAATATATAAGCTTTATGTATTGCCTTCACAATACATTACATAACATCAGCAGCAAATGGTTTGATTCAAGATCATTTTTTCTAGAAGCTGCAAGTTATTTCATACCATATGCACTATTGATCAAGATAATGATATCATTATCGTCAGTCTTGAAGCTTTTCATTGTAGCTTTAAGGTTCATCCTGACATACCTAAATAGTTCAAGAACAAAGATATCTGTAAATTCCAATTTAGGGGAGATTTAGATAAGTAAGCCACTTCATCTAGGACTTTCATGTTAATCTCAGTTATTATATAACTGACTTACATGTAATGATTTATATTTACATTCCCTGGTTCTCATAAACATAACCTTGCAATATGTATAAATTGTGGCTATCTGGGTAAAAATATATAAATGCCAGATTTCCCCACAAAGAGTGCATGAAGTGAAGCAGTAGCGTATAGATACTGTGTTCATATGGTTTTCAGATCAGAAGTCATTCAATAGTAAACAGGTGTGAATGTCAGTTTGATCTCTCTGTTACTTCATTTAGCGCAAACTGACAGGGCAGTGCAAGAAATTCTGGTTTTATAAAGTGATTAACTCTCTTCCCACCACACAATCTCATACACAAGAGCTTGGAAAATACTGCAATACTGTATTTCTTTGGATATTCAAGTATGGGTTACAGTATATCAATAGTATACAGTATTTGATGATCTATGAATTTTTTTTTTATTATTGAATTTACAATGAAATACTTACCTGTACATTTATCAAAGTTGAAGAAAGAAAGCTGGATTACAATTTAACATATATTCCCTGTCTTTGTCCTGTTTGAGTAACAATTAATTGTTAATCATGGAATCTAATGGAATGGAATCTAATCAGAGATTCCATTTAATTGGTGTCCTGTTTGAGTAACAATTAATTGTCTGACACCCATTGAATGGAATCTCTGATTAGGTACAGACAAAGTACTCTTTGGAAAGAAAACATTCCAGACAGGGTCCCAGTCTTGCCTAACTTAAAACATTTCCATAACACGTCACTGACATTTTGGAAGTAGGCCTTTAGGCTTTGCACCAGGAAAGTTCACGCAATGGATCAAGATGTTTCCTAGAATCTTGGTACAGAGTGTGGATCTCTTTATGGATTTATCATGAACATATGACATAAATTTCAAATGTTTGGGCCACTTGACTGGCAATACTTGGATCACACACGTTTGTCTAAACTGCCAGGATCTCTCAAGACTGCTAATGCAGCACCAAAAAGTAAGACTGCTGAGGATACGGACCTCCATGGCTTCCGATATCACATTTTCCTTAACACAATTTACATTTCCTTTCAATTACGCCTGCCTGCGTTTGTTATGTTTTCATTATTTGACCGTAAGGATGTGGCATTACAAGGAGTTGGCATGTCAGGATTCATGAAACCATAATTCAAAATTTCCAGTCTGTATTGTTGCCGTCAATCCCTCTTTACCATATCTCTGCAGTACCGTATCTCCTGAAAAGAAATGATTTCCATGCATGGATTTCAGTTTTTTAGAGAACGGAAAACCAGTGTGCTTTTCATGCAAGAACTAGGGCAGCCTATGAAAGTTTTAATATTTAAATGTCATATGTATTATTTTTTACATGGATCTCACACCCATGTCCTCTTACAGTACTTACCCGTCTGATGTGAATTACTGTGAACAGTTTATTGTAATTGCTCAATGGTGAGGAAGCTACAAATAACGAATATTTTCCTAAAGGAGAATTCTGGCGTATATCAGCCAGGAACATTTTTCCCATCTTTTCCGACCATGGCGATGGTTTCTGACCAAAATACTTAAGTTTAGAGTTCTGAGGATCTCTACTATCAAGACTCCAATTGAAACCAACGGGGCCACACAAAAAGGATTGGAAAAAAAGATTTGCTAAAATTCTCCTATAACACTGAGCTTATTATATTGTACGTTTATGTAATTGTTGTTCCTTCAAATAATGTGCATCTCAGTTGTTTGTCATTGATATTCAAGCCAAAGATGCTGTATGCATAGTGTATGACATTGGCCCTGTTGCAGTGCTCACCCAAACTCCTCCACCCAGACATTGGAAGGAATGAGAAAATGACACCTGGGTAAACATTCCACGAGGGGACCCTGCTCATGCTCAGGCTGGTGTCCATGGCATTCTTTGCACGTCTGATGAAGCTGTACAAGCAGATTAGCATTCTACTGACATGAAGAGGTAACAGGACACTAGAGTATGCCTGTGTTTCTGTAACCAGAGTTGGTAAACATTTATTCCACCGGCACTGCTTCTGCCAAGGATGGAGCAATATACAGTACCTTGAGGACGCACAGGGATAAGATGGCGAGGAATGCCAACACTGGCATGTCACAATGCTTTTGTATCAAGAGTTAATGTCTTGCTTTAAGAAGGTCGTTTGGAGAGTTATTAACTATGGTACAAATTAAGATTATGATTTAGCCACCGGGGGGTTATGCTTTTGTTATTCTCTGGCTAGAGCACCTTTTTACAGAAGCGCTCCAAGAAGATTTTTGACATTTTACACATATTTTATGCTAGTTTTAGTGTGATATGTCAGCTATAGGCTTATCTACACCACCAAGCTATTTTGGTAGTACCAACAATAGCCTACAGTATGTCCAAAGGTATGTTTTCCACTGTAACTGTTAAACAAGCGTTTGTTTGATGATTAAAACCAGTGTAACACTGATAGCCTAGCCTAGTGGTCTGGGTGTTGGACTCCCAGCCGTACGGTCGTGGGTTTGAGCCCCAGAGTTGGCTTACCTGTAAGCATCCTTGAGCAAGATGCCTAACCCCATATCTGCTCCATATAATAGAACAATGTAATTGTAAGTCGCTTCAGATAAAGGCTGCTAAATGCTGTAACTGTAACTGATGGGGTCACTGCTTTGTCCGGGGTCGCTGCTTTGCCCCCCTCCCGTTGGATATTGCTGGTGACCAGCGCACACCCAAGCTGGACCCAATGAGGGTATCATTGTCTTCTACACCTGTGGGAAGGGTATAAGTGCGGGGGGTTGGGGAGGTCTGGGTGTCAGACCGTTGTTCAGTTGTTCCTGTGGTTTATACCACAATGCTACCAGTGTGTTGCTGTGCCCAAGTTTGAATTAAATACAGATCAGTGACTCGTGTTCTTCGCCTCATTACAAGTGTTCTGGTTTGTTCCGTGTCTTTGTGTCTTCGTGTCTCGTTCTATCCGCGCCTGCACTCAACCCAAACACACCTCACATCTGGGCATAGAATAACCACTCCTTGTGGACATTTTCAAGACCCTGTAGGGTAAAACACTTTGCATAGGCTTTCTCAGGGCTGAGGCTCCATTCTTTATACGTTTAAACTTATGTGCACATGCATCAAACTTTCCTTTTAACATTCGGTCCAGGGTGGAATAACATTTAATAGCATTGGCGAGATGCACTATGAAATTCCTGTGTGGTGAAGTTTGAGCTAGCACTGAGTGGTGTCAGACAGCTTTTGAGTTTGATGCGCAGGGGCCACGATCCTGGGCCCCACGTGTGACAGTTTTCTCATCAATCATTCCCCTATGTTCTTAAATAAACTTTTGACTCATAATCTCCCCAGCCTGCCGTTGCTATCTCTTTTGTTGAAACATGTTTGCCTTTCTACTTTGAGGCACTTTGACATTTTACATTGCAAAGTTACAGCCCCGAGAGTGGTGGAAGGCGGCCTGGGCTTCTTTCTGCAGCTGGGCCATTGTTCCTCTAAATCTGGAGATTTAAGTGGGAGGGCCTCGCCTTTAGTTTTGGTTCCGCATTACCTCACTGGAATGGGAGAATCTGATCAGCTGAAGACCCACGGTTTGCCTTTGTCTCATCTTACCCCCACAGTGAAACTACGCATCACTTCCTCAACAACAACCACAACAGGTGCATAAGTACAGAGCTGAATGGGAAAAGCAGAGGAGAGGAAGTGTATTTCAAATGTCACTGGATTCCCCTGAAGACCACATTAGGATGAGTTTGTAACCTTAGATCCACCCATCTCATCCACTGCCATTGGTCTGTTGGAGTTAGAAGAACAAGCAAACGCCAATGGGAACTCCCCCACACCTCCCCCCTCCCCCAATGGCTGGTGACCTCACACCGCAGAGATGCCTGACGTTGATGTGGGAGCTCCCCTTCTTAGACTGAGATATCCACCACAGATTTCTGAACGGGGCTTGCCAGGTTTCGATAGCGTAGGTTCCATCCCCACCCTGGTCTCCAAGGAGATGGAGATGACTAATAAAAATAGCTAGACTGCTTTGTTTATGGGTTGGTTTTCGTTTGGCCTGTGTTTTTCACTCCCTTTCAATCTACAGAATCCATCCATCTATCTGTATGTGTAGATATTTGTAACTGTAAGATTAGCAAGAGAGCCATTTGAGCTAGGTTGAGAGGGAACTAAAATCTTTTTTTGACAAATATGTGGTCGTTAGAAGGAGTTGTAAGAGCAGTCCACAGTATTGTTCCAACTAGATGTTAACATTTAGCTAGAGTTACGCTTCTTTCTGATCTTGTTGTATTCCGAGTCCAAACTTATGCGTGTATAATATGTGTATGTATTTGTGCATGCGTTTGCGACAGACAAGTTCCATAAAGGGACGGTATGTAGTGGTTCAGCACAAGGCTTCAGGCAGCAGATAAATGAAAGCCAGATGGGTGCGCTCAGTGACTACCCGTCTCTTGTTCTATGCTGAAAGTGGAGTTGAACTCTGGGGTGGACCAATAAACGTCAGGTTGCAAAGGCAAATAATAGGTGGCAGGTGGAGTTCATGGAGGTGGGATGACGCTTTTGTTCTGCTCAAATGTGAAGAGACAGATGCATGGGCGTAGCACCCCATATCTACCCCTTTGTTCCTCTGTTCTCAGCCTGTGCAGAATAGTGAACACGTGCTTTACATCACTACCAGCTCAAGTCAGAGATAAGGTCTTAAAGGGTGGTGCCATACATTGATGCACTAAAGCTAAATGGTTATACTCTGTACTCTGAGTCATTGTTTGGGTGAAGAGGTGTTGACTTTGTTCAACCATAAGGCCTGAATATCAATTTCAGTTAAAATGCTTGAAAAACGACGACTGTACAAAAACAATTACCAGTAACACTAGCAGCCAAAGCTCGATCAGCAATGACTGACTATACCGTGTCACATTTCAAACAAAAACACTGAATATCTTTTATGAGTTTTATTTACCTAATCACTGGGTTTGTGACTTTAGTTTATCTTATCTTATCTTATCTTATCTTATGGCATACTACTACATTTTAACAATCAACTTTTATCACAACCTCAACCTGTCATGCTTAGCATAAGCATGGACAAAAATAAATAAAAAATCTTCATCTGCCTTTAATAGTAATAGTAATTACTGGCATAGCTAGATTTCCTCTAGATCTATTCCTCTAGATCTATCTAGCAACTCTCAATTCATCACCGTGCTAGCTAGCATTAGCATTTGCTAGCAGATACCACTGGAAAGACTACCAGCTCTTTTCCCTCCAGACCTGCTGAACTGATCAGGCCTGGGTTACACTCTTGCTCCGCCTCCATCTCACTGAATAGATTGTGGATGAAATTGAATTATGTCGAAATAAAAAAAAAGCAGAAATAATTTAGGTAAGGTAATTTAGTCAGTGAGACATTGATTTCTAGCATTTTTATTTAACCCTGTGTGCATCCTGTTTTCCATTGGCTTGTGTTTCTATACGCCTCTTGTATAGACATGATTAACGTCACATACAGTATAGAGTGACAGCAGCGTGAAAGCTAGCAACTGAAGGTCTAGAGCTAATGGATAAGTGGTTGAAACAGTACACTTTCAAACTTTGGAGAACCACCCACCATCGAGCGGGTTGCCCACGTGCATGAGGACAACACTGTTCTACACCCCTCCACCATTGTGATCATATCCTCTATGGTTCGCCATGTAGCGTTAGCAACAACCCGGTGCCCGTGTTATTTGCATTAATGTCTGCTCAACAATTACGACAATAAACCCAAACAGTATCTACTGACAGTTGTTCACATTGGTACAATACTCCCACCTCCCGCCTTTGTCAGCTTCTCACTTGGCTTACATAGTACCGTAGCAACGTCCCCTTTGTGGATAATTGTACTGCTTTAAACTGGCCCAATCTTTTTAAATGTAAGGATCTCCACCATAACCGTGTGGGATCACGTCTTTTATCCTTGAACAATTAATTAACAAAGCATTTTTTTTGCGTGAGTCAAGGGTTATGTATGCCCAATACCAACAATAATCACCCTGGATAGACCGCCTCTCTAAAATCAACATGAAACTAGTTCAAGACACTGCAATCTGATTAAAATCTAAACTTCAGTCTACTCTAGTTACTGACTCCAGTCATAGTCTGAAGATGGCGTCATTAATGTACAGTAAGATTCATTCTTTCCAAAGCATTGTAAATTACTGATGTGATTAGAAAGCATAGCTTTGATTTAGCTTGGCTTGTGTGAGACTTACTGAGCAGTTACTGAGCAGTCCAAATTATTTTTTGATTAGTTCATTTTGTTTCAGATTTTTTTTGTTTTATCTTCACGCCTGCTTGTCTAACCCTCATACCTTCTGGGTACAATCTTTTGTGCAGGCATTGCTGTAATTTATATTTACTTAAAACCTGTAGTCCAGTAAAGAGCAATCTATGATTGACTTATACATATCAATATTGTTTTTTTATGGTGTTGTATGTACAATGTACAACAATATAATTGTTTAAATGTAATCACTGGAAGTCTGCATTCACATTTGTGCTCATGGATCACCCCTAAAAAGTTCAAATAGTGTTTTTTTATGATGAAAAACCACAACTTAACATCAAAATCAAAGTCAGAAGTTGTCAATAGGGACTGTGAGGGACATAAAAAAGCATGAAATAAAAGAACGAGTCCATAGGCAGAGAGCAACAATGAAAATAAATGCCCACAGTGTAGTACACCTGAAATGTACATATGTATATTGTCTGAAACGTCCTGCTGAAACCAAATGTTTTAATGTTTGGGTTCAACATTTGGTTTCAACCAAATCAAAACGATTGAAACGATTTTACTTTAGGTAAGCTTACTCTAGGCCAGGCATGGGCAACTTTGGTTTCAACTTTCACCATCTTACTGCAGTTTCACCATTACTGTGGGGAATGAATGTAACAGTCATGTATTTATTATTATCACAGCCATGATTAAGCCGTTAGCTCGCTGGTTAGTTTTAATAACTGACTCAAAACAGAGAACCTAGGAATATTTTATGACACATTTGAGGGGAGGTTTAATTCATAAAAATATGACCAATTAAATATTTACTGAACTCCTCTGCCTCTCCACTTTTCAAACTTTTTCAATCTTTAATGGAATCCTTTAATGGAATAGTATCCGTCAGTTGAACAGAATTGTGGTATTGCATTCTCTGTGGAGGATACATATGATGCTGCCTAATAGCTATCTTAAAAGGCAGCTGCCTTCTGTTGATTTTCAATTGGGACATGCCGGAAGCGCACACATATACTTCCTTAGGATGCTGCCAATGTCCAACCAGCCGTGTTGAATGATATTACGAGCTGTGTAAGATCTCCCGGGATAGCTGGCGGCAATCTTTCTAACGAGTCGAGCCAGAGGAGCAGTTTTTACACATGGTTAAGGAGAGGTAGGTAATCCCAGTGAAACAGACTGAGAGAGTAGTTATAATGCTATCAGAGGGCCTGATTTACTACAAATGTCTAATTTTGGATTTTTTAAAGCTATAAATAAGGATACACATGTCACGGTGTGGTAAGGTGAGTGCTGCACAGGTATGTGGCTGGGGTGCGTGTGGCGGGAGTTTCGGCAGAGAGCCCGTGCGTACTCCCACGGCGCTCTCCACCAGGAGGAGCGACGCCGTCGCAAGGCGCGTCCCCGGCCGTGACAACAGCAATGGTGGCATGTTTTTTTTTTTCTTTCTTGTTACTGCTATTACAAAGCATACAACTTTTATCTTTAATCTTTTATGGTCTAAATCTGGCCTGTCTAGGGTGGCGTACTCAGTAAAATTCTTCACCACTATATATTAATGAATGATAAATTCATCTCTAAAGTGTTGTTTTTCTTACCTATTGTGAGCAGGTGTGTGTTTTAACAAAACTCTTGTCAGTGTAATCACATGGTGAATAGGTGCTATTGTAAGGCAATCTTGATCACAGGCCAAAGTAAACAGTGTATGATTCTTAAACAATGTATGATATGTCTGGATGGACTGCATTACAATAGGTGTAATTTTTTATTTTTTGGTTTGTTTTTATTGGGGGGGACTATTCCACATATGAATCAATATAGTATAATGGGGGAACTGCCATCAAGCCAAGTCTTTTCTTCACTGTCTTAAACAAAACATGGCTCTGACCCTATGATGCGTAAGGATCAGATTTGTGTGTGTACTCGAAACAACAATATTTGTTTGGCAAACCCACATGACTCATCTCATATTTACATCTGATCTGCACCATTGTATGCAACGTAATGGAATACTCCTACATATTGACACAGCCCACTATTTCTCTATTTACTCTGCGAGCTATGCCAGAACAAAGAGTTTTGACTGGAATCCAATCAGTCAATCAAAGTGCGACAGCCAAAAACCTGTCCACGCTGGAACAACAGTCATTCTTTGCAAGTGCAAGACCTTGTCACAGTGTTTACGTGCTGTGTATTTGGCTTGCTAAGTCAGGTTTTCACCGTTCCCCAGACGAGCTTGCAGACCAAACATTTCACTTTGCAAACAGGCACGTGCATTCTGTTCGGTTGGGTTTGCATTGTGAGCGCAGCCCAACAAGAGTAAGTTTGTGGTAAACATGTTGGACGGCAAGGTGGCTTAGTGGTTAGCATTGTTGCCATGCACCGCCAGGGGCCTTGGGTTCAAGTCAGTCCCTCGGATCAAAGTGACGCTGAAACGTGGTTTTGGTTTGGTTTGAGTGCTCCTGAGTGTCTCACACGCCTCTCTCCTCCTCCCCCTGCAGCTCTCATAGACTTACATCGATCTCTATCCCTCCCCCTACAGCCCTCTCTTGTGTTTCAAACCTCCACAGTGAGCTGAATAATTGGGGGATCTGGGGGCTTTAACCTTTAACACTGTGACCATACATAATATATCATCCAGAATGTCAACATTATGACATGTGCAACACAATGCAACACAATGCAACAAAAACACAAGGAATGCAGCATCTTGTTTTAAATTAATGAACGGAGAGTAAAGCATTGACAGATTCCATGTGATTAGTGCATAACCATAAATACTCGCTGTCTCAGTAAAAAATAGTTAAATTGAACAAAATGTCAATTCTGCTGTATACAGTGAACATGCCAAATGTGTTTCTACCATAAACACCTCAATTCCTCAAAATAGCCTAGATGAAGAATTACCCACTTCACTTAACCACTTAATAACTTCACAACGCCTCACAACTTGACCATTCACAATATTGGAAATCCTCCAAAAGACTTCCCTCCTGTTTACTATCTGCAAATGCCAGTCCAGCACCAAACCAGGGAGGGGGTAGAGAGAGAGTGTCTGTGTGAGTGCCTGTAAGAAATTATCTTTTATTACACCCACAATTGTACAACGCAATATCAACTTGCAAAATTCCTAGAAGAAAAGGGAGTACAGTTTCAATTTCTCCCCCTATAAGTGTTGACTCAGATTTATTACTATAATATATATGATAATTAAGACCAAGGGTTAACTGTTCCACAAAAGGTGTCGCCAGGCATTTGAGCTGTTGATACGAGATTGTTGCTCCATGTAATCAGTTCTCTAATGTCTGTGGTTGGAGGCTACCATCCACCTGTTTGGGAGAGTTTATGCCCATGCCATTGTTTGGTTGTGGGAATCGGGTACAGGGTTGGTGAGTCAGCTCTCTGTTCTCGTAGCAGACAGATGGGATAATGTGCTGTTACTTATTATGAGCCTCAAGGTGACTATTGTGAAGCTCGGCACCAAAAGACATGGTGAATCTGGGATTATGTTTTTATTTTAGTTTTTCCCTCGAGTTTGAGTTATTAGTAAAGATCAAGTTTGACAGTTCTAGTAACATGTGTTTAGTGCTTTATAAATCTGTGTAACGTTTCACAGGAAAACACTTACATACATTCTGTGCAGTGCGGTGAATCTGCCCAGCTGTGTAGTGGAGAAGCAGCCCAGCAAAGTGCAAAAGGCCTGTGTTCCAGGTGAACATAGGAGCCTCATCACTTTGGCAGGATTGATAGAAATCAACATAAGGCAAGCTTGTTATAAACTACTAATATACCCTACCCTGCATTCTACTACATACAATTAAGAGAATGTTTCTGTAGAGTTTGTGGAAATATTCCTTCTTTTACTGTATCCTCACGCTGCAGAAATCCCCTGTCATACTCATAAAGCTAAAGGTGATGTTAGCTTTAGCAGAGCAACAGCTAACAACAACTAACAAGAAATGATCATTGTAACGTAAATAAATAATCTAGCAGTCTTTGTTAGATGCCACAGGGTGTGCTTTGTAGTGCATTTTGAAATATAGTGGCTCAATTTTATACACAGTGGTCCTTTATATTTTATTGAAACAAAAGCAACAACCTTACAACAACCACATCTCCATTATTGGTACTGTTTGTAGGAGGCCTGGAAAAGCTCAAACTGTGTGTTCTTGGGAGGTAAGCGGTGCACTGTGTAATCCATGGCCTCAGCCATGTGACAGTGACAAAACTCTGGTTAGCATCACAGCCCCCGGAGCAGATGGGGTCATTTCATGGGCCATGGATGGTGTCCAGATCTTCACTTGAGCATCTAGTGTGAAGACATTACATAAGGACTGCTATCAGATATGACTTTCAGATCATTTTTTATCCTTTTCAACACAAAATCTCACAGCTCTAAGCAGTATGTTTTATGATGAGCATACAGTATCCACCCTACAACACGTAAAACATGTTATTCCAGTGATGTTGTACACCTTAATTACACATGCCAAAATGAACAGCACTTTGCCGGGATGTCCTGAAGAAACAAATGAATGGAATATGCATAGTGTTTCTTTTTTAAATACTGACATTCACACAACAATTCGACTTTTAAGTTACATTTAAATTAAATGATGCATGATGGCTTGAATTCTGTCAAACAGCAAGATGTGCTGAGCCATTAGCTCAGTTCTTGCCTCAAGAAGAAGCCCACATGTGCTTCTCTTTGGAAGATGTCAGTGGCATGTCAGGGCCCATCAGACAACACACCCTTAGGCTGTTTGTAGTTAAGGTGAACCCGCCGTGTTGGTTCATGATGTCATATTCAACCATATTCAACCGACAGACATGGTAGTGTCGGGCCCAAGTTCTAAAATGATGCAGTCACTACCCCCCCCC
>JAODLI010000267.1:0-12169 GCA_027575585.1 Percopsis omiscomaycus | reverse complement strand
GCGTGACAACAGCAGAATGCCAAAACATGGATTGGGCCAAATGAGCTGTGAACGCAAACAAAAGTAGGGAATTTGTTCTGCGGCATTTAGGGTGGACATGTGTCCCCTCAGCATGTTAAATACTGCACACATTCTGAGTGACAGACAGACAGGCGGGCGGGCAGAGAGAATGGGACGGTAATTAAGGAGCGATAAAAGAGGAAACGGAGAGCGGTATACAGAATATTACCAAAGAGCGGCCCGGGGATGTGTATGCTATTCACTGTAGTGTGTGTGCCGACAATGCTGTAGGCCTACCCCCCTTATGCCTTATGGTAGACTTTAGAGGCATGTACAGAAGCCGCACATGCAATCTCCTCTCTTGTTTTCTTGAGGTCTTCTTTGCCCTCTGAGGATTGTCTTCCTCTGTTGTTTTCTCTCTGGTCTGTGGCTAACCCTACACTGATGCATATGCATGTTAATGAGTTTGTGTTTTACTCCGTGTGTGTGTGTGTGTGTGTGTGTCTGCTCTCCGGATGTGGGCCCGGCTCAGGCAGGGTGCCCGCGCTGTCTCGGCAGGCCCGAGCCTGGCACAGCTGTTCCATGTTTTATTTACTGAGCATTGATGAGATAAGAGCCAAGTGTCTGAGAATGTCTGTCCGAGGACATCAGCAGGCCTCTCTGCTCCTTTTTGAAGTGCTGATTGGTCATTTGGCATCAGTCCTCCAACACCTAAATGGACTCTTAGTGCAACTCAGCAAGGCCATAAACATAAGCAGTCGATAGCGGGGCTTCTCTGGGGGGGGGAGAAGACATCTCAGTAATGCACAAACTCTTTCGAATTGTTCTACTGGGCTTTTCCACAAATTGATTTTCAAACTTTTAAGTGTTTTGCTGCTTTGCCGCTGGAGCATTGCGTCATGTCGGACAGTACTGATTGACTGGGAGCGGTTCTGTGAGCTCTCTGTCCACCGTGAGACCACAGCAGGTGAGTCAGGGGATCACAAGGGCAGAGTGCTGGAGAAAGGATCCGCGCATGGGGCGGCCTGCTACTTCTCCTGCCTGCCTTGGGAGGGGAATGGCTCTTGATGCTGCCTTTGATCATGCACAAAGCACATTAGGACGAGGGCTGCTCCGGCGCCCAGCAGATGGTCATTAAATCATGCATTTTATTTTACTGGAGCTTTTTTTTTACGTTCCTGCAAGACCTATGGGCTTTTATTGCCGCTATTTAGGAAGGCCACCACGCTGATTAGAAACATACAAGGGGCTTTTTGTGAATCTTAACAATGCCTTAATTCAAACTTGCTACTCTTTTTCTTTAACAGGATTCATATGTTCCCCATAAAAGCAGGCAAAGTGTTGCACAGGATTAGACGGAGAGGTCTTACAGAATAAGGGAGAAGCCTGAATATGAGCTCTTACAATGTCTTGGCTTAGTAAGGTGTTTAATATGTGAACCGGGTTTAGCATGTGTGTGTGTGTGTGTATGTGTGTTCTACTCAGAGGAATGCTGTTTCATCACACCTCGTACCACTTAGTTCGTCATCTGGGCAATAAAGGCAAGCACTTCCAGTCAACTGTGGCGCAGAAGCTTGTTAATCTTAGTGTCAATCAGCGCCATGGAGGCATAAAGGCCTAATTATGTCCTCTTGATTGGGTAGTAAGCAGGATAGGAAATTCACTCTAATGGCCTATGTCATCTGGTAGGCTGTGGTAGGCAAAATGCTGACCTCCGCCAGCTACTCCTGAAAAGAACATAACAGATGATCGACTCTTTTGAGGTGCTGTTGGTGTGGAAAAGCTACAAAAGTGCAGCTCTATGAAGATGGCGGTATGCATACGCGGTACTAGACTATGCTTGGTGGACTTCTGGGAACTCTGCTACTTCTAGGTCTAAGACGTTTAGTCACTTTGCGCCATTATGTTGAATCCTCATATATTCATGTTGTTCTGTAAACGAAGGTGTTGAAAGTGCCAGGATGAATTAGCTACCGCATGCTGATATGTGTTGAGGCAGATACATGTGCCTCTCCCCACACACATTCATTTGCATTATATATGCTGCTATTTAATCTTTTGTAGAAGACATTTTTGTTGTTTGTGACATTTTAAGAAGTGAGAATGAAACTAGCTTGACCCGGGGTTGCTCGTTTTACATTAGCAGGCAATATGAGGAACACAGGCTGTGCATTATAGTGGTATTGGGGCCAAAGTTCCTGACATGGCAATTTGCTGTCTTTTCTTTTAGGGTGAGCGGCGACAATAGGCCCCTGTGGGCTCATTCAGCCCCTGTGTATGGCAGTGTGAAAGAAGCCTGGCTTTGTGCCCTCTGGGTCAGCGCAGGGATCTCTAGGAGCACAACTGATGAGCACTAATCTGGCCTCCGTGGCAAACACGGGTCTTTCTCTCCAGCCTGTAAGCCGTGAAACACATTTTAGAGAGGTGAAAAGGGCAGACACATCATTTCGGAGTGTTCATACAAAGAATAGTAGAAAAACAATTACCGCTCATAAGGCGTCCGAAGAGCTTATAAGATGATTGTATGAGCAGCTGCTTTGCGGGTGCATGATGGTATGTTGCCTAAGAAAGTTATAATATTGATAAGATAAGATAAGATGAATGAAAAAAATGCAGAGGAAAGTGTAGCGTGTGGACGTGGTGAGTGCAGACGCAGACCAACAACGATGCGCGGGGACACGGAAAACTATACACTCATGAGATCCTGCTCGGTGTTTTTTTGAAGCTTTATCAAAAAAACAGGCTCTCGGCAAAAGTATCGTGGCAAAATAACAGACACACTCACAGAAGAAACAGTCACCGACCCCGAACAAAGGACAATCCCCGACCTAAATAGCTACTCCCGATCTCACCCAGGTGCACACAATCCGCAATCAGTGGTGTGAGTGCGTGGATGGCTGCAGGCCGGTGCAGGGCACACCGGCGAGATTCAGCGGGAGGAGAGGGGCACCATCTCTGGATGCACCCCCGGACGTTACAGAACGCCAGTTTGACTGTGAAATGAATCACTTGAGAAATAGAGGGTATTTTTTGCAGTGTCCATATTTCAATCTGAATGGCATAATGAATTTCCTTACCTCTATTTCTAAATTGTTGTTGTTTGTAAAGTTGTTTATTTTAGCATTGTATTAACAATGCTACGGTTAGGGTAGAAATAAGTCTGCAAATTGAATTATGCTCCAATTTATGCTAAATGACTGAAAGGCATGGAGAAGTATGATTAGCGGTGGCTATTTATCTATGTAGTCTAATCCTTGGAGACCTAATTTCTTCAGTGCTAATATTCCCTCAGCAGTTAACAGCAGCCTGACATTTTCAACAGTATAGTGACAGTAAAGCCAACAGATGATGTTTTTGGGTTGTGGAATTACAGCAGCGACACACACACTGTGAAGTCAATGTGTAATTATTTACTCTAATACCATAGCTTCCTATGGTCCAAAATATATTACGTAGAAGCTCTTGATGTTGAATAATCTGTTAAAATGTAAAGGTTTTCACTCTTGATTTAGTCTGCGGTTGTGTTAGCAGGTTTTTCTTAAGGAATTATTTATATTCACCCCATGTGCTCTTTTCTATTTTACTTCAGTGTGTCGAGGCCATCGCATTTACCCCTCATTTGAAATTCATGGGGAAAAACAGTGCCTCCATATCTCTGTTAGAACCAACTCTCCCACATCCAGCTAATATCGAAGTTGATTAAAGTATGAAAATGGCCCATTTAACCCCTGACACAGCGATGTCTACCTGTGTGATAGTACCGTTAGTTTGCAGTAATTCCTGCAAGCTCTGGCGTGAATTGATCCCTTCTCAGCCATAAGGAGGTTTTAGTGCTGCTGTGTGTGTGATCAAAGCCCAGTTTAATAAAGCTAGCCAGTCACAAACCATTAAACCTGGAGAGCACAATAAATAAACAGGGTCGCTTTCTCCTGCTCCACCACCTCCGCTAAACCACACCAGATCACATCTGGAGGCTCCAGGCTCTGCTAGCCAGCTTTCACCCTGCCTGTCTTCAGATTTCACAGCAGGCCCTCACCCTTCAAGAGGGCTTGATTGCCCCCCTCCCAGAAACAAACAAACATCACATTAGAGTGAAAAGACTTATCTGAAATGGCATGCTGCATAGAACATCAATGTTTTTATTATTATGCATAAGCGAGGTGATAGGAATGCATTATGAGGCTGCTACCACAACACAGGCCATCAGCGAGGCAGATTGATGTTGAAGGGGCCTGGCCCATGCAGATAAAGCTTATCAGCTGTGGGCCGGGATATGGAATCTAATCGCGTGAGTGCCAGGTGAGGAAGCACAGGCACAGATGAGCCACTAGCACACACCGACTCCCTCCCATTCAACAAATGGAGAAGAATTCCTCCCTGCAGAAGTGAGACATGCGATAAGACGGCCTCAGACAAGAGATTCTGTAATGTCACAGATCTGTCTTTTACAGACAGCAGAAAGACAGAGAATGAGATGGCGAAGAGAGAAAGAGGAGCGGCCACAAGAAATTGAAGAGAGGGGCGGAAGAGAGGGAGAGGGAGAGAGAGAACGAAGAGATTAGCCATGGGAAAAGTAAAGAAATTATTTGAAAAGAAATCCCCTTAAATACGCCAGCTAGCCGCCCATAGATAATGAATCTCCTTGCCACAGCCTGGGCATTGTTGATTCACTCTTCTGTGATCAGAATACTGAGTTCCACAATAACAAACTTCACAAACCCTAGCGCTCTGTAAGAAGGATTCAGTTGCTGAGTTGATTTTTCAATTCTTTTCAGTTTTTCTTTGTCTTTTTCTTTGTCATAATATACAGTGCTACCAACACACATGTACAGGCCTCTACCCATATGCAATAACATGCATGAATACTGTATGCCTTTTTTTTTTTTTTTCAGAGCCCCACAGAGATCCACAGCCCCATAAACAATACATATTATAACTCATGAATTTACACACCCAAAGGAGGGCTGTGAGGTATTAGCCACATCTATTTTCTGCACAAAATATGTCAGACAAAATAAAATTTAAATAAAAATAAATAACAAAAGGAACACCATTGAAAAAAATTATGTATATTTTATTGAATATAATGAAACTATTTTTTAAACTATTACACAATTTGTATTCAAACCATTCAAATACAAATTATTTCACGGCCCCTCCAAAATTAATTTTACAAGCCAGGCTGCAGGTTGAGAACCACTGGGGTAGAGGAGTGCATGAGGAAGGGATGACCTTGTTACCGGGCCAGAGATAGAGCCATCAGGTCCCTCCAGGGAAGCCCTGTCAGACACATCTCCTGGTCTCTCTACTGCATTCCTGCTCTTCATCGCCTCCCTTGGGGCTCACGCTGAACCCGCGACCCTGGAGTTTGGGTGTTCCAGCATCCATTTGCCAGCAAAGAGATTGTTTTTCATCCCTTGAAATTTTAGCCTGGAAGATCAATGTTGCAGCTGGCCTGAGACATCCCAGATCAGGGCACCGATGGCCAGAGGAAGGTGAGGTCAGGGCCTCTTCCCAGGCTCCCTGCGGGGTGTTTGGGAATGAGAGGATGGGCCGGATGAGCCAGTATGGATCATTGCACCAGGCCCAGATAAGGACAACCACTATAAGGTTAGAGGCCTCTTTCCTACCTAGTACCCTTACAAGCCCTCGTCCATTCACTGGTAAAGCACACAACAGTTGGCTAATAAGCTGCCCTCCCAACATCTGGTTTAGACTAGACAAGCTGTTTTGGTTTGCAAACAAGCTGGTTGATGTAAAGGGGTCATTCACTTGTTTGCAGTGTCTATTGTGGGTTATTCTCTAAGCATAGAGCTGAGGAGTTCCCTTTCCTTCTCGTTAAGTGGTTTGCTGTGTCGTGAAAGAAGATGCAATTTGGGACTCTGTTCTTGGGAATCTAACATAGAATGCCCCTCCCTTTTGTGCCTTTAGAAAACTGGACTAAAGCAGAGCGATTCCATGCTTTCAGCTTAGTAATGGTTTTATGCAAAATACCATTATCCCAGAAAGGACACCAGTGTGTGGAAGCGGGTCAAGTGCTCATTCTGAAAGGGGAATGTTATGCAGTTCTAGAAAACGGCACCAACAGCCACATCTTTCTCATTCTGTTTTATTGGAGAGCCATTTGAGAGGGAAACGTTAGGCTTGAATGACAGTTGAATAAAGGTTTCTTGTAACCAATGGTCCTTGTTAGTTTTATTTAAGAGGCACACCCGTCTGAGAGATCTTGAAATTCTCTTTAGCATCTCCCTCCCTCCCTCTCCCTCGACTCGTCGGTGTGCTGATGGGAGTTTCTTCACTGTTGCATAATGGAGGCACCGCGAGCCCCTTTGTTTGCTCAGGTGCAGTCCTACTATCGGCAGATAATAGAGGAACTCTTTTGAAGCAGATGTTCCCTCTTCATCTTGCTCCTCGGTGTGACCCTCTCATAAAAACAAAGAGAGGGAGAAAGAGCTCACTTCAACCACCCTGTATGTTGTCCGTTAGCCCGCCACACTAAACACAGCAGACAGTGACATGTAAAATCCTTTATTCTGACCAAGTTGTTTGTTTTAGTTTATTGGATATAGTGAAGGACCTGAGACAATCTCCCTCAAGGACAGGAGTAGACCTTCTGGATGCACCTTTGTTAACATTTCTTCGGCCCGCAAAATGGAAAGATTCATCATACAGCTCAATGAGCCTTCGATAAACACTGACATTCTTACACCTGTTTGAGATCAAGTGAGGCTTATTTTTAGGATGGTGCCCTGCACACATGTGTGTTTATTAGTTATGGGTCACCTTGAAGGCAGAGTAGTGGATGAGGGAAAGCAATCAATAGATAAGCCAATAAGAAAGCCCATGCTAAGGTTACGAGGGTAATCTTTTATGGTAAAGCAGGAAATCTATAAAATAAATGATTTGGCCACTCCTGGAGGGCTGAGGAGGCCAAACACTGGTCCGAGTTTAGGAAAAACAATGGGTTGCATTAAAGTACTACTACTGGAACCCAAAATATTTTATGGTCAAGAAAAATATTCTATATACAATATGACAAATGTCACCCCCCTACAATCAGTGCTGGCTAATGATTGCTGGCCCCAATGGAAATATTTAAGGCTAAGGGATCTTTTAAGAAACAGGTAATGAATACATTTTTCCAAACTATGCATCACTTACACCAGAAGTAAAAAATATTTATAAATGAATGTGATTATAACTTGTAAACAAGAAAATTGTTTACAAGTTACCTTTTAATCTCATATAATATCTGTTGACAAGCTGTATCCAATGCAGCTTGGATGTTGTAACTATCTGCAAAATTGTGAAGAACAAACTGGGGTATAGTAGGCTCCAGGTTCCTTCCATTTTGGAATGTGGAGTATGTCAAACGACTCTTTACGGTGGGGGCAGGGATTCCAATAACAACAACGGCTCACTGCGTGCAACGATACAATTGTAAACAGGGCGTAACCCTTATTTTTGACATTTGATTTGTGACATCAGAAACTACAACAGCAAGTGCAGCATTACTGTAGGATCGCCTGCCTTCACAGAGAAGAAATCTAACCCGCCAATTATCTCAAACACCTGTCTTGCCTTTACGATCCCTTTTTAATATACATTTATATTTATGGCAGTATGTGAGCCCTTAATTAACAGTCATGAACAGAGGTTTAAATGGCTGGTGAAGTTGCATGTTGCACAGTGATCCCAAAGGGACTCCTGGCCAAAGTAAAGCACCAGTTCGGTCAGTAAATGTATTGTGCTACGTTTTTAATTGAACCGCAGGGATTTGTGAGATGCTAATGACTTTTTCAGCATCATGTTGTGACTCAGTGGGATGTCTCACATATAACGGAAGAATACTCAGTTTCTCTGAATGATACATATTGATAAAGGCAATTTGTTAGCGGTCACACACTGACAAAATGCATGCAATGCTCTGTAATTACCTTGTTTTGCCTGACTACATAGAACATAAATTTTCACTTTTGTTAAACCATGCTAGTAGGCTAAACTGAATGCAAAGGTGAACTGGCTGACTTCATTATTCTATACTCTAGGCATGACTCCTTACACCTAAGGTAGTTTATAATCATAGTGGTCAATAGCTGTGACCTACAAACCATAGAACCATATAGAAGAGCTATAAAGGGATATGACATATGCTGTCATGTCTATTCAAACGCACGTTTTTCAACGGCTACTAAATGTAGATTTAGTGATACAGTGATGCAGTGATGATGTTGTACATAAAAAACAACAAAAAGTTTTAAATTATGCTGTTAGCAAGATTGTACTTTTTGTATTATTTGACTTCCCTTACCAGAAAATAACCATTTTAATTCTAGAGTTGTGTTCTGTATGCAGATTGACCGAGAAGTCAGTGACTGTCAGCCTTGGCATCAATCAGCCGATGTGTCTTGAGGTGCTCCAGCTTTCATACTGTTAGGCATGGCCGCTGTCCCTACTCAAGGCCAAATAGACACCTGCCTGCTGAGTCATCCTGAAACTTTTAAGGCCAGCCTGACTTTGTGCATATAATTACTTCTTCTCTAGCTGTTTAAACTCAAAGACCTCTTATTTCTCATTAAAGGCAGTTGGCTAGGTCATACAAGATTACGGACACAATTTTCCCTTTCATTCATTAGTGAAGCCGTTCAAATGTAGCAATGCCATATACTTTAAGACACTGTGAGTGATTTTATTTAGTCAGGAAAATTCTACTCTGAAAAAAATGTTAGGCATCTGAGTTAGCAAGTCCATTAAATGTGTACTTTCTGAAAGGTAATAGATATTAATAATTATATCAATTAACAGATCCACTGTGTGAGTCGATACAAAGTAACTCAAATATTGCCGATAAATGTACAGCTTACTGTTTGAAAAATGTAGCAATTAACAAAGTCAGCCTCAATACCAGCTGAAGGAAAAATTATACATTTGCATTTTACTGCACCTGTGTTCAAATCTCCCGACAGTACTAGGAACACATACATTCATATGAACAGGAGGCGTAGAATCATCTAAACCTAGAAATTGTAGTAACATGTTTTATTATTATACTGTATGTCATTAAAAATATGTCATTGTTGTAGTGCAAGAATAAATATTTTGGGCAGTTGCACTGTAATATTGAATTTGTTGCTGTTTTAAATTAGTTTTAAGGCTTCTTTTAATTAAGGTTAAAAATAATTGTATAACTTTGCTAGGGCAAACATGGAAAGAGGATAAATTAGTAATGCATGAGGTATTGCTACTGTAAAATTGACCCCATGGAGGGTCAAGCATTGTAACATCTTTACTCAAATCTAGAGTGTAGAATCTTTTTTCCATTTAGCCTTTTTAGTTTTAACCACTCAAAGTTTAGCCATTCAAAGTTTTTATTATGTACACGTGAGAAGTGACATTCTTTCAACATAATCATCATGACTCTTATTTAAATGAAAATGTATGCCAGATGCTAGAAGTGTTTTCGCACATTATTTCGGGTGATGTTAAATGTCCTCAGCGGCCGATGTGTCCAGCGGGGTTAAGCAGGGTTGTTCTGATCCACCTCTGACACCTGGGTCAACCGCAGGGTCCTGCCCCAGGCAGTGCTCCATTGATACGGGTCACTGCAAGGGTCATCTTGTCTCCTTCTTCAGTGCTGCCTAGAGCGCCTGCTGAGCAGCTGAATTTAAGCCTGTTGTTCACTGGATCATGAGTTGGGCTCATTGATTTGGCATGCACTTCAACTGTTGCCAGGTCTGACTTGTAACGCACATTCCACAACCTAGTTATATCATGGTCATGGTTATATCATATGAGTCCTTGGGGCAAATTAGTTCCTTCTGATGAAAATTACCTTTGTACCGCATTTCAGAACCATTAAGTCTAACTGGGCTAGGATATCAGAGCTTGTTTTTGCAACAACAGGAGGCTGATGTGCAGATAATCTTTAACTAACTGTCAACATATTTGCAAAGTTTGTTGGAAATTGGATGAGGTGATTTTGGGATATCGTAGTTATCGTAGTCATACGCGTACAGAAGGGCACAAAGGGCGATAGCATTACTACCTCACATGAACCTTCATATGCAGGTGTAAGTAAAATGCAACTGGGGTATCTTGGTGTGTCTTTAAATTAGGATATTGCATATTTGTCACGTAAAACAGATTATAGTAGGATTCTGAGCATCCTGATGTTAAACCCCCCTGTATTTTGTTTTTGTCAGCTCTCCAACAGAAGCCATTGTATCATAAGATGCTGAGTCAAGATGTACAGAAGATTAGGGAGGAGAGATAGTCAGTGATCAATCCCTGTGCTTTACAGGTTTTAGCTGATGGTTTTAGCTGATGGTTTTAGCTGGTGGTTTGTCACGTTTTTATGTTTTCTTTCTAAGCCATCAATTTTGAAATCCTAAAATGATTAGATATTCCAATAACGTGAAATTATTAAATTATAACAAGCCCACGTAGCCTAAAGGCTATTATTGTCATATTTTCACTTTCACTGAAGTGTTATTAAGAATTGGTAGTCAAGATTGTGTAGAACCCTGATGCACTGTGCAAACTTGCTCATTAAAATGCTCAATTGTCATGTATTTTAGAGTAGCCGGTTCACACTAGTGTTTTAATGCAACTTCACAGAGCCTCTTCTGTTTCAGAAGTGGGACAGCACCCCCCACCCTTTAGAAAATCTAATTAAACTAAACTAGTTTTTATCTGTTCTAAATGACTTCAGAGAACCCATTCATTAAGCCTGCCCTCCAGTCCTGTCACAAATATACTCCAGTATTACATTTATTTAATAAATAGGTTACTTAATGATTCCTTTTTCCCCCCATCTGCTTTTTTGTTGTTGTCGTCCATTGTGTTTACTTCATCTTTCAACCCAGCCAGAGCCAACACAAAATGGCCGGGCCCTACAGTGAACACTCAGAGAGCGGTGACGGACACCCCTGATGTCACCTATTTCCACTGAACATTTTAATCTAGCTTGTTGAGAGGCCACCAACCCTGTCAGATGTTCACCTTATCCCCCGGTATGATGAAAGCATAACCGAGTGATCTCCCTTTCTTTGCTCCGCAGCCATAGTAACAGGCGCAGGACAAACCTACTATTTGGTGAAGCGACACAAGAATATTCCCCAGGATTCGATCGTCTTCCCTGCTCCGCTCCTCTGTATTCTCTCGGCCCTGATTTAACAGACGTGATATGAGAGGGCTGAGAGGAGCTCAGATGTAATGGCACTTTGCCTCAAGCCTTGCTGTAGGAGATGAAACAGAAATTAGTTGCTTTTAGAAATGGGACAGATGTGAATCTGTTCCATAGACTGTATGATCTGTTCTCACGAGGAAGGTAAGCTGTTCTGTGCTTCTTGGCCAGTTATGGTAGCGGTAGCCCCACGGCAGTGCCACTTTCTCTTATACTTTGATATATGCAGCGATCGTGACTCATGCGGCTCAATAGTACATTTTGTGGAATGTGTTTTCTACAGCATTCTGTCTAGAATGCTAAAAAAAGGCTGAAATATGGCTGTTTTTCAATGATAAAGTAAAACAAGAGTCGTGTCTGTAAGTATCTCCCATCTCTCACATTATCCTACTGCTGTACCATTCTTTAAATAATAACCGTGAATGGTTTAAAAAAAAAAGGTTTCTAAAAAAAAAAGACCTAATATTTCTACCTGTGAGTGCCACCTAGAATACATGCTTCAAAGCTGTGTTTAAACATAAGATGAATGAATGACCTTTACTGATATTAGCGGCTGGGTCTATGACATTTGGTTCTGCATTGATTATTAGGCAGTAAATATAAAACCTTGGCATTTGAGTTAAAAGAAATAATGGTATATTTCCACCCACCCCCCTCCTTCCTGTTTCCTCCCCACCAGTTTATTGGTGTGGCACTCCTGTCACGCTGCCACCTGCTCTGGGGATTCCGTGCTGGACGGGAGGGAGGGGCTGGTGATGAGGTGGCCATGGGCCTTGACAGAGAAAGATGACATCCGTGAGAGAAGGGATCATGTCAACTCTGTGTGGAGAGAGAGAGAGAGAGAGAGAGAGAGAGAGAGAGCAAACGTCACTGCACTAGCCACCGCATGTTGATTGATTTGCATTGCAGATTGCATAGACTCAGAGAGGACCTGGCCATCTCTACAGGCTGCTGCTGCTGTCTCAAGCCCCCCCCCCCCCCCCC
>JAODLI010000266.1:0-12169 GCA_027575585.1 Percopsis omiscomaycus | reverse complement strand
GTGTGTGTGTGTGTGTGTGTGTGTGTGTGTGTGTGTGTGTGTGTGTGTGTGTGTGTGTGTGTGTGTGTGTCTGCATTGTGTTTTGGGGTGGGGGTGGGATAGAATGAGGGGGTGTTTTAAATCGAAAAAGCACATTGCTCAAAGAGGAAACTTTTTTTTTCTAAATTCCTCCGGCACTGAAGCTTATAACCATCACTAAACGAACTGTTAGTAAAAAAAGTTTAAAAAAACAACTCATTTTAGTGACATTTATCCCCATTTGTCAGCAGTTAATGTCTGCAACCAATAAAGGCTCAAAGGGGAATCTACTTGTTAAAAACGCTTTATAAATAAATCTTGACAGCACTTGGGGTCTGTTATCTTATCCCACCCTGACATATCCTCCAGATAAGGACCAGAACCATCTTTGGGTCACGGTGCGCTCGGTTCACTCTCCTCTCTCTCACACTGTAAAATTAGCGCTTTGCCAAGAGGGACTTTGACCCTCTCCTAGAGCTCTTGGGGGGGGGCTTTTATTTTCTGTAATTATGGTTGCATAGCCTACATGGGAGACTTCCCTCTCTTCTACCCGGTGAGGCCTTGTGTGGGAGCTTGGAGAAAGACTGGACCACTGTAATACCGATTGGAGCTTTGTTTTAGGCTGAAATTCAAACAATCAAACAACAAAAAAGGCACACGTCTTCATCCAAGGAAGCGAGAACGCATTGCGCTTTACTGCTTCTTGTATATATACTGTACATACACAACCTAGTGGCAACGAGTCTATTTTGGCGGCTGAACAGCCTCACTGAAACTGTTGGCTTAATGCCTTGCACAAGGAAACCTCCATGGTGATGGTTGAAGGAAAGCAGAGCATTCACTTTAGATGCCGTTTTCTTTTTTCCTTTGAGACTGGTCCGCAAACTGTCCAATTTCTAAGGTCTGTTTTGAAATGAGTGACACCCAAGTTTACATTTTACTTGAACACATTTTTAGAAGTAGGATTTTATGTCCACAGTAATGACATGCTTAATATAACTAACCCTCTTCAATGCAGTTCTTGGTTCAAATTAATTACAGTACATAAATGGTATTTTGAGATTGATTGAGCCAGTTGGTGCAAGCGGCCAGCCCCGTAACCAACGGCATATTTTCATTGCCTGGTTTCATGTTGAAATAAACATGTAGTCTTTGAGGTGGCGCCACGGAGAAAAAGGGCACAGTGTACCAGGGCGGAATGTACCCTCACGCGTCTTCACGTGGTCTTCTGTGATTGCTTTGTAATTCCTTTTGTTTTCAACATTTTTTTCTTGTCCACAATTTGTTTCTTCAAGTCCCCCTAGGCCCCCGTTGCTAATGCGTGTTGTCTCTGGTGGTAGGACTTGGCACAGGCAGAGGGGCACTCTGGGGGTCATCGCCTCCCCCCCACCCACCCCGGAACTGTCAAGCTGCAAATCGGCCTTTTATGGAAACCAGACGTTTAATTGTTTTCAGATGTTGGGGCTTTGGTGTGGGCCGCAATGTGTGACATTGTTCTGTTCTAAGGTTGAATTAATTCACTGCTGTTGATTAAAAACGCTTGCGTGCCTCACAGGCTTAAGGTTTGAAATGACTGTGGGGGCAGATTAGGCCTTGGTCTAACAGCGCTCACAAAGAATTGACAGCATTTGTTGTATAGCGTGTGGGGAGTATCAGGTGGATGGGGTTTGAACCAGGGTAGTTCCGTGAATATTAGGGTAAAATGAAAGGCATAAAGCAACACATACTTTACTGTGTCCAAAAGTAATGTAAAAAATAAATAAAAAACTTTCGGGGCTTAGTTTGATGGCAAATATCCCATTTGAAATCTGAATTTTATGTGAAGTCTATATAATTACATTTCCACAAATGTTGTGCTTTCTCCCATTACCTTTATTTGCATTTAGTATCTATAAAATATTCTTTACACGCACGCCTCATACACACAACAAAAAATAAACATCTGGTCGGATGAAAATAAAATCGTTCTGCGATATGAAATTCTATCTAATCCAGTGTTTCGCCAGCATTTGGTGGACCATTCAAAACATCAGTCAATAATTGCTTGATTGTTCCCTAGGCTGTTTTCTGAAAAACAGCTTTTAAGGTCACCCACTGTGATTGCACTGCTGAAAGCTTCTAATGTTACGGACCACGGACTGTCAACTGCTTTCCTTCAGAGCACGTCTATGTGATTCCTCTCTGGTATGCAAGATTGGCTTGAACCTGCCAACAGCTTGGGGGAAAAATAATGGAGCCATCATTCCTTCAGCTGGAGTCTAGGACCCTTTTGAAAAATCTCTCTATATGTTTAATGGCCTGACCTTCCTCCTTCTACGTGCCCACTACTTTATATATCCTTGGCAAAGTAGGGAATTCCGTCCTGGAAGAGATGTGTTTGTCATATGCCAGTTGAGAAGGGCTCCGTTTTTAGTGTCCTTTCTCTAGAGCACTGCAATAGCATTTCCTGGACAATATATATTTTTACTACTATATGTTGCGCTCTTATTTGGCATACATGAAACAGTATAAGTTTAAATAAAGTCCCATTTTGTATTCTTTTTGTCTAAAAGGATTGTGAGATTATATCCATTTAACGTGTGAATAAAAAACTCACACAGGAATAATTTAAGATGGTTTTAAAACAAAGTGCCAAGTTATGTGACTCTCCAATAAATTTGAGGTTCAGTGTGCCACAAAAGAATCGTGTTTTGGAGGTGCAGTATTTCAAACCGGGCCCAGCTGAGGTCTAGCAAGATGCAGAGTGAGTGGCTTTGCTTTTGCCAAGTCATCCTTCAGGAAAAGTGATTTGCTTTATTACAAAGTCATGAAAAAAAAGGTAATGGGCTTTAGAAAGGTTGTGGTGGAGAAAATATGAAAGTCACTGGTTCGGCCTCTCATGAGGACTGTGTTGTTGTATCCTTTTAAAAATGGTTTTGCTCCAAATTTAATGGGTGGGTGATATGGACAAAACAATCTTTTGTGGTATAATACTGTATATGTAATTGTATATCTTGGTTTACATGTTGGTATTTATCATGATAAAGTCTTTTGGAGGGAAGGGGGCGGGAAAGTTGCTTCAGAATAGTTTATATAAAAAAATATCCATCTGGTATATTTTTCTTCATGTTTTTGGCTGAGAACTAGGCCTAAGATACAGTATGTCACTGATGATCGTGGGGTAGATCAAAAGCTCAACCATTAAATGCAACTCCTCTGGTCAGTATAGGTGCTGTCATCTGAATCTATGAAACGTTTGTGGAGATGGTTTTAGTGCAGTTCAGTGCAGCATGTGATACAGTCACAGGGCTGGGTGAGTCAACCAGTATGAGTCATTAGGGCACACCCACATACATGCACGCGAATCTATGTTTCAGAGTCACTGTGCATTGCATGCCTATTTTATCATGTATTTCAGATATATTCACACACATACCCAAAAACATTTACAGGTAGAAATAGAGGTATAGTTGAAATAAGTTGAAGGCATCAGAATAGCCTAGTGCCTGTAGCGCCCATTTTCAAGCTTTTAGCTGCAAAAAACTAAATAAGAACATTTTGAATTCTCCAGTTAAAGATAAATTATTAGAGAAAGTGATGGATGCACAAACATCCAATGTTTTTCCATTCTGATTGTAGAAACCAGCGGGGGACACTATAGCTATCACTTTCACTCCTCATTATGGGATACTGTCGATCCCATTATGGACTTACAGCATCTGCCACCACACAAGCAACCGACCAGAAAGAGAGAGATAACTGGATTATCAGATAATCACCCGGCTAACCATAGAGCTGGCTTAGAGATGCTCTCTGTTCACATTCTTAATATTGTTTCTGTGATCTCTTGGCATTCAACAATGTATTCAACTCCTCCCTCCGCTGTGCTGCATCATCGACATCATCAACCGTGGCTACTTTCTTTTACTGGCCCCTTTTCGGGACACCCAATCCCCTCTGCCTCTTAAACTGTGAATAGACGGGGCTGGTCTAACAAGGGACAAGTCTGCTTTTCATCTCCAGTTGTGTTCACGGTAGAGGATACACACCCTCCTCATCCACTGAGGACAAAAAACCCAAACAGGCAAAAGTGTCTTTTACTTGTAAGGATTTTTCTCTTCCTCAAGATGTGGGTTTACACGCAACACTCCACCCACTTGAAGAACAGGAGAGGATGAACAACGTTCGTCCAACAAAGCTAGCAGATGGCCATAACTCCACAGGCATGTCGTTGCTGTGGCCTTAGGAGCCCTTGTGCTTATCTCCTGGGTGTATCCCGGTGCACCTGTGCTGCAGCTACAACACAGTTAGTGCTGGTACTGGTGAAGTCAGCGGAGTATGAACTAATCCCATACACACGGTGTCAGCAAGAGTCCCCGTAGATGATAATAATAGTTATATAGATATAATAGCATAGAGCATCAGTCCTATATTGGACAATTACATTTGTTAAAATTAGAAACATACATTGTCACTTAATTTACAAACAAACAAACCTGTTGTCAAGTATTGACAATATATAGTGGAATGGGGGTCTGAAGAGTGAGGCGGTGCTCCACGCCCCCCTGAACGGTTGTTTGCCTTTTCCAGACCAGACCAGCGTGCAGTCGGGAGTGGGCACAGCGCCAGGAAGCTGCTCGCTCAGTAAAGCTCTCACAATCACAACCACCTTTATCTGATTATCTGCCGAGGAAATAAATGCACATTGTAAACATCTCAACAAGTTACGCAATATCGCACACTGATTACGCACACGACACATGATGCAGGCACAGCAGATATGACATAAAGTTTATGTTGCCTCATTGGAGAGCTTTTGTTAAATAATTGATCTCGTGTTTGCATCCTGTTAAACCCATAATCCACATGTATAGACATTTTTTTGCGTGCAATCAGTAATGGCATTTCCTGCATTCTTTTTTTTTTTAAATGCCGTTGACTGGGTTGCCCTTTGATGCGAGGGCACATACACTGGATTACTGGTGGTTGCAATTTACCTTTAAAGGTAGAAGCCTGGGGTAATGCGAACCCTAATCTGTGGTCAAGGGTAACTTCTGCTCTGAGCTATCACCTCACTGTGCCATGACGCTCTAATGAGTCAATCACAGCCCAGATGAAAGCAGACCGTTTGTGGCGGACTCTGAAGATTACACTTGGCTGCTGTGCCCTTCTCCTAGCGGCCAAGCGGATCCCGGAGGCATTCTGACGCGAGATGTTTATCAGCCCTGCACTCGGCCGTCCAAACAAACAAGATCTGCATCACCGAACGGAATTCTAGAAGGTTGATCTCCTTTTCTGCATTTACATTGAATAGTGTGTGTGGACTGCAGCCCAGCTGATTGCCCGCGACTTCACTTTAAATGTGAAAGGAGTCTTTGTATTGTGTGTTTGTTTGTATTTTTTTGAGGCATGGCCTGAGAGAGAGAGAGAGAGAGAGAGAGAGAGAGAGAGAGAGAGAGAGAGAGAGAGAGAGAGAGAGAGAGAGAGAGAGCAATGTTGTAACAAATGTCTTTTTGGCACTAAAAGCTCCATCCTAGTTAATACATGACAGCCCAATAAATTGTACGACATGACATAAAGGCCTGGGAGTGGAAATGAATAGGCTACATCCGAAAAATATGTCACTGATTAAAAATCATAATATTGTGCAGAACATAAAAGAGCAGGTGGCGTTCTATTCTGATGTATGTTTGATTGGCAATTGCACTTCCCTGTTTGATTCATAGCAGCTCCCAGGTGGGAGACAACTTCAAACCCAGGTCTTAATTGTGAGCATGTGGCCCCGTGTTGGATCCAAACGCACTTGTCTTCTCCACGTGAAATGTACGGCCTTGTCAGGTTTGTTAGTACTTACAATTACAGGCGTCAATTGGTCAAATGTTTGAACAGTTGTTCTAATTTTAATTATTCTATTTTTGTGTGATTATCTTATGATACATGTGCATAAATTTTTCAGTGTAAGCCTACTAGCCTATTTTGTCCATACAGGTCATAAAGTGAGAGAACCTCTTCACTCAAATAAAACATTAGGCCTACATGTGCCCTTCATAGGATTACATGTAAGTTGAATATGATATTTTAAATGTTCTAAGATTCTTTAGGCCTGCAGAAGTTTGTACATGGTTGATACAGTACATGTGAAATCCCAAAGAGCATATACAATTATTTTCTTAATTTCAGCACGCAGCTGTCTTGATGTCAACACACTCAGGTTGAGCTTTTTTGTTGGTGAAATAGAGTAGGCAGAAACCACAGACCTCTTCTAGCCTACCCGAATTGTTGCGTGAACAATGAAAGCACGAGCCTGCGCGTGACAGCCCCCATAGTCCAATGCAAACTCTCTCTGTCAGCTGCGCGCAACCTGCCGCTGTCAGCTCGTCAGAAGGTTCTGACAAGCCCTCCGAGCACAAATGGCGCTATATTTACTTTGTAGTATTTATTAACATCTAATGTATTAACGTCTAACGATTAGGCCTAATTAAGAAAGCAACTTGTGTCGTGATAAAACAATAGATTCGTTCATTCGTTTTCAAGTTATAATCCACCTGCGTCATTCTTCTGGGAGATGAGCCAGAGATTGTCTATATTTAGCCTAAATATGCTCATTAACTACTTTTATTAACTTTTAAAAATAGGCCTACCTTTAGTCCTACGACAATGTATGCTAATTATGTATGACTATTGTCATAGGGCCTACATAATTAATTATAGCTTTCTTTAGAAACATTTTAGAAATGCAGAAGCCTATGGCTATCCTGTCAGAAGAAATTCGGGACGGATTTAATTGATCCTGGTTGTGATAAAATTAGATACTGAGCTCTAATGATAACCAAATCTACTTTCAATTAACCTATTTTTTCCATGTAAAACGAATATCGGAACGGAACTGAATATTTATTATCTATATCCAGACTATTGGAATAAAGCTAATAAAATGTGTTACTTTAAGAAAATATAAGCAAAAAGGTAACAAAAGAAAATGTACACTACATTATTGATTGTTTAATAGTCTCGTATTTTGTCTGTGTGCACAACAGAAACAGACGTAGGCTATAGTCTATTCACATTGAATGTGTCAATCAAATTAACATCTGCAACAGTTTAGGAAGCATGGCTTACGCCTTGTTAAACTTTGGAAACCTCTAATAGGTGAGGGCAATGGGCATGAAATAAGAATGATATCCCAGGAAAACCGTCTTACCACCCCCCTCCTTGCCCCAATGGTGTGTCTACGCACCAAGAGCTTATGATGATGCTCTAGACCTGCAGTAGCCTATATGTTGAAATACACGGTCCGAGTAACACAGATCAAGTGTCAGTCAGCTGTCAGTCAGAGAAATCCGTCGTTCACCTTTCTTCATGTTGGCTGTATGCACAACTTTCGTTAATCCATTGGAAACAAAAGGGAGAATCTTTGTAATGGCTCATTCTCCAAGGATGAGCCTCTATACCGCCATCGAAATATCCACCTCTGTTTACTACACAAACACCCCCTTTTCAATTAACATCCTCGAGGACTCCGTTAAATCAAACCCATATGTTGGAAACCCTACACAGACTTTTTGAATTAAAGTCCATCCGTAAAATGTCCTCCAGGCAACCTCGAAGAAAGCACTTGGTATATTTAATTAACTCAGGCGTAATTATACAGCATGTCTCCTCCATGGTTTGCCATAACTTCACTCATATCATTTACAAATTAAGCTTGTGTATTAATGTGGTCGACTGACCAAAATGATGTGGAAGAAGTCGTGGTGATGGTGTTGGAATATTGCATTTGACATACTGGTCCATCTAACTTCAATGCGTGAAATCGGCCACTGTCTGTAAATGTGACAAACAGCTGCTAAAATATAATTTGAACTACTAAAAACGTTTAAAAGATTCCAATGACACCCTGTCTGGATACATATAAAGTTTTCTCATATGTTTCTGACAGTAGGCTATTGTTTGTTTTCAGTTGATAAAGCAATCCCATTCAAGGGCCACTGGGTATGCCAAGAAGGCTTGGACTGCTGCATTTTAAGCGCAGGCCCTCAATGAATGAGTGCTTTTTTTGTAAATATTAGCGCACTACTCGGCGGAACTTTATAATTGGACACGTGTTTCGCCCCGCTTTTGGTAATTTGGAGATCAACTGATTCCTTTGTGATTCGTTTTAAAAGCAATGAGCGATCTACTATGAGGCGGGGGAGGGGGGGGGGGGGGTCCTTAATGAGCTCCCTTTCAGCCGTTAGAATTGGCGCTAGCACCCCGCCGTGCGCCACGGAGGCCCTGGAAGTATTTAATCCAGGGGACGCGTCCATGCGCGTGTCACACGCCTCAGAGATTAGAGAACAGGCAGGTACCGTGGGCCAGAAGAGGTCTAGTCGCATGTGCGGAAATTTAACCAACTCTGCACTCCGTTTGCGCATTCACAGCTGCACAAGTTCATTTTACCTTACAAAAATCGTTTAGGCCTACTACTTTTTTAAGTTTAGTCAAAAATATGGAGGACATATTTTTTGATTTAGACCAAGATGGCACAACGGATTTTGCGTTTTGGGGACAAATGGACCCAAACTTCCAGTTCCAATCCCAGCTGGACACCCTGCTGTTGGACTGCACCGCTGTCACGGGCCAGCTCTCTCCGTGGTCGTCGTTCGGGAGTCAGTCGGTTTTTCCGGACGCGCAGCTGACCTTCACCGACCTGGACTCCCAGTCTCCGGGGATGGGCGTGTGCGCCGAAGCAGACAGCTCCTCCGCGGACGAGCCCCTGGAGATGTCTAAACGCAGGGCGCGCCGCATGGTGTCCCACCATCCGTACAAGGTCCAGCGGCACGCGGCCAACATCCGGGAGAGGAAAAGGATGCTTAGCATAAATTCTGCCTTCGAAGAGCTCCGGTGTCACGTGCCCACGTTTCCTTACGAGAAGAGGCTGTCGAAGATTGACACGCTCAGATTGGCCATTGCCTACATCGCCCTGCTGAGAGAGATCCTGGTGTCAGGCTGCGACCCTAAATCCTATGTGGACGAATGCATGAAGAACGGTTACAAGAATCAAACCAACGCCATCTGGAACACAAGCGGTGGGTTAAAAGCTCGTTGGAATAGGTTACTTTGAATGACCTATTAACCATTAACGTAATTACACATAATATTCTTAAAATCGATATTGGTTGGTAGGACTTCTATACTGTGCCATAGCCTACGATTAGTCGATTATTTTTCATCAATCAATCATTTAGTCATATTTGACGCAGATTATATATTACTATTATTACTACTACGAATAATAATAATACATTTTATTTATAGAATATTTAAAGCTTTTCAGGGTACTCAAAGACACTTTACTTGTGTTTTACATATTAAAAAAGTTTGCACAAGCATTTGAAGGTAATTTGACGTTTTAGTTTCTGTCAAAAACTGCACTGATATGAAAAACGTTTAGGCAACAACAATAAATACACTAATTGCCCTACATTGGTTTATATGGGCCTATAGTGTCAAATTCAGACTTCTCCTCCAATAGACCTCATGCAATTTGTTGAATAGTATTACCCTATCTATTACACCTGTGCATATCTTGTCTAAATGCATGTTATTAACTATACAGTATTTTATGATTTTGAAAGATTGATGAAACAGCATATACTAGTGTGAAATTATTTATTTTGTAATATCCCTGGAAAGCTCATTAGCATGGAAGTAAAATCAAATCATTTTATTGGGTATATAGAAAGGATAATGTGTTAATACTCAAAGCAATCCCTGGTAGAGTTAATGTAAGCTCAATTGAACAGCTCACTTTGTGTTTGCAGGACGCATTTATCTCCAGGTGTCTTCCCTTGCTTATTTTGTGAAAGACAGTATTCTTACTGCACTCAGTGGCTGCCTGTATGTTTTACTTAACTAATTCTGTGGGAATCCGCTCTCAAACCCATAAGGGCAGCATTGAGGAATAAGTGTGCCCCTATTTGGAGGTGCAGATTTTCAACTTGTTAAACAGTCATTAAAATGTATCTAAACTTCTGTGTTTGTCCTGCTTTTGTTCCACTGTCTGCACCCCGGTTCACCTCTCTCCAGATCTGACCGCCCGCCTCTCTTGGATAAAGTGGGATTAGCCGCGGCCCGTGGGGTACCCCCGAGTACAGCGACCGGGAGGAGGGAGGGGTCCTCTCAATGGCAGGCAGCCAGCCGGCAGGGCGTAGCCCGGACCGATCGACATCTGTAGACTTCTCACCAGGTCGCTGACCTCAGTCTTTCTCCAACCCCAAACTCCTTCACCCTCCATGGCTTTTAATATTCTAATCAGTAGTTGATTGGTAATTGAGAGCCATTGTCTTTGGGACTGGGAAGGGAGATCAACGGTGTTGTTTGCCCACATGGGTGCCACTTGTCTGGGAGAGAGTGAGGGGCACCCTGGCATGAGACTGAATGAACTTCCGAGGACCGGCACTTGTGTATGTGTGTATGTGTGTGTGTGTGTGTGTGTGTGTGTGTGTGTGTGTGTGTGTAACACTGAAGTGTTTTCTGGTTGAAATGCAGACTCCTTAGATGCTGCTTCAAGTCTATGTGTTAAACAGTTTTGATGATGTAAATGAGACGATGCGTGTGAGAAACACGTCAGCACATGTGCTTAGCATGTCAGCTGGTGTGTCCAAAGACAGCAATAAGGGTAGATGTACGATGTTTTTTTCTTTACTTCATGAGACTTTAACCAAGGTATTTATTGTTATTTATGTCTTATTTATGTCACACTGATATCTTTCGATATCATTTACTGTACTATTTGATTTTTATTGTGAAAATGTGTTCACTGTATTTCATATATTAAGTTATTAGCCTTGTTAGGTTGGTGCACAAGCACATTTATAGATGTTCAAATGGAGCACAGCACTTTTCTCTTGCCCTGGCATTCGCACAGTCAACTCATGAAAGTGGGTTACAGTGTATTCGTGTTAATATGCTGTGCGTGTTTATCCCACTGAACTAAAACCACTAAAAATGAAGCCAAGACCATGATCTGTTGATTTCTTTGTACCACACACTTTCAGGGTATGGGGCCTTTAAGACAGAGATAACAGAGATCACTGCTGTTCTCAAATGTAAAGGTGTGTTAATGCAATGGCAATATCCGAGGCACATACACTCTCAAGGTCTACAGATTACTCTAGGGGTGAGTCTGCCATGGCATTGTAGTACCCTGACTCTTGAGACACAGTAGACAGTCAAACAAAATCGTCCAAATTAAATATTTGGATTTGGATAAAGTTTAGTGTTTCTACCAGAAGGGTGATTTTAACCGACTTCTCAAAAGCTGTTATACTCACTCGCTAAGCTCAGATGACTCATGGGAACAGTCACTCCAGGTGTCATGGATGCCAAATATTCATCTTCCAGCATGACTGAATGTTTATCTTTGATTACATACCAATTAAGACAAATCTAAAGTGATTACACTAGAATACCTCATAAACATCATCACATATGTGCTGTTAATTATTTTTCCAGACAATTATTTAAAAAAAAAGTGTGAACCCAAAGCCAAAACTACAGTATATTAAATTCTGTAGCTTTTAAATCACAAAAGAGCCAGTGTGTTTAACTGCATGTAACAATTTCATGAAGTGAAACTGATGTTCAAAAAAGTCATTTCAGAAAGATACGGTCATATTCGTATACAATTGCTCACAGAGAGGCAGCCTATAGTCTGATAATCGTATCATGATTCACATGGTACACATGTGTGACTTTGCAGCTGTCCTATCCAGGCTGAGTGGGTTCTTTAGCCAGGTCCCAACATTTGGTTTGTCCATTTCCATCCAGGGGCCGTCCACTGGGTATTCAGACAGTCCCCACCAAGCCAAGCCTCGCCGCAAAAGCCTGACAGTGTCATCATTTAGCTGCGGTGTACTGTAGCTAGTAATGTGACAGTTACAGTTCACCTCATGTGTAAAGGCACACAAATTGTTAGGTTGTAGCTTTGACCCAAACAAAAAAATTCTCAGTGCGTCTGTTCTGGAGGGAGAAGGTTTGAAAATCACGGTGTAGGAAATCCATGCCATTAAATCAATCTCAATCTCAATCTCAATCTCTCTCTCTCTCTCTCTCAGGGGTACGTCATCCCCGGACTGCGTGAGTTACGGCCGTGGCCCATCTTTGATCTGACAGACAGGCCATCTCTCTC
>JAODLI010000265.1:0-12170 GCA_027575585.1 Percopsis omiscomaycus | reverse complement strand
TGTGTGTGTGAGAGAGAGAGAGAGAGAGAGAGAGAGAGAGAGAGAGAGAGAGAGAGAGAGAGAGAGAGAGAGAGAAGAAGCTGGAAGTCAAGGATAGGCCTGTTCTGCTTCCGCCACACATCAGTGAATAGTCTAATGCTAGTGCTATCGCTACACCAGTGTAGCACTGTGGCCCTTGGGGTCCTCGGGTAGGCCACTTGGATACTATACTGACACTGATGTGGATGAGGACGAACACTACGGTCACACTAGGGTCACACTGTAGGCACAGCGCCTACCGCAGGTTCAACCCAGGTTATTGCAGGTATCCAATTGCCTCAAATTAGTGCCAGGTGATGTCACATGGTGTGTGTGTGTTTGTATATGGTAAGTGACATCATCTGGCACACATTTATAGATGACCTTAGAATTTGGTTCTTCTTTAAAGGTTAGTTTCAGTATATTTCAATCCAGACCTTATATAAATGTTTTTTCCCATAATTTACATCTGTGTGTAGTAGAGCCTCACCAATAGCTTTAGTATTGAGAAACGTACCTCTCTCTGGACTTACAATGCATCTGATTTTCTTCTGAATTCCCTTTATCAATGGATTTCCCTATCCAACGAAAGGTCAAACGTTCACTTCCTCTCTTTTGTTTACCCTGTCACTTGGCTCATTGCTCATCATCTCTCTGTCAGTTGTTCTTTAGCACGTAGCCCCTTCTTCTGTCTTGCTTGCTTTCTCCCATTTTCTCTGTGAGGTGATTGGTACAGCAGCACAACCGCATAGGCCCCATCATTTTAGGTTCCACATTCATGAAGGCATTATGAAGTGCACACACGTGTTAATCTGCTCCAGACCAACACTATTAATGAAAACTCAATACAGGGTGCCCTTTATTAGTCTCATAATGAAATATCAATACCACCTCATCCCACAGAGCTCTTCAGTAAACAGGCTCGCCAATGAACATGAAGTTAATTAGGCTAGTAGGAGGAAGCCAGCAGATGGCGCTGTTTGTCAGGGGGGGATGGGGGTCAGCCCCCCCCCCCCCCCGTATCCTGCATGATTATATCGCTCACCTGAGAGTAGTCCAGGCTTTATGACTCTTCAAGTACACATACACACCGGAAAATGCTCCACTGAGCGGGAACAGGTGGACAAACACACACACACACACACACACACACACACACACACACACACACACACAAACACACACACACACACTGATGCCCATGCAACACATCTATTCTCACTGAAACCCTAAACCCGTCAGACAGACATACTGTACACACACTCACACAAAGCTACATACGCACTTATACTGACAGTGTGCGCGCGAGAGTGCACACAACACACGCACACACACACACACACACACTTGAGGAGGTGGCTGCTATAACAAGGCACTAAAGGGCTCTCTAATGAGTCCTAGAGAAGTGCTGAACAAAAGCACTCGGTGTTAGATTAGTGTCCAGCGCGGGGAGGAAATAAGCCTTCTCCTCTCCCTAACCATAGCCCCTGAGCTTCAGAGGCTTTAATCTATAGTAGGCTTGAAAGTCATCTGAGGCCAGAGAAACACCTCCACAAAGCCCAGCGCAGTCTTCTCACGTGGCCCAAAGTAGGTAGCTTACCATTGACGGAATGTGATGAATGGAGATGGGAAAAAAAGGCCTTTAGGCTATCAGCAACCTAAACGTTAGCTTCACCGAAACGCAGGCCAAAATGTGGACGAACCTATTGGGGAAAACTGTTTAGCAGTGCTCAGTCAAGGTGGGTGATAAGATTGTCTTTTGTGAGCCGGCGAGAGCGTTCAGAAAGCTCTGAAAACCATGGTGTGAAATGGAAAGGCGGTATCTGTAAAAACAAAACGTACAAAGGAACAATTCAGCATCTAGGCCAATAGATGGCCTAGGAAATGACTTATGAGCAGGCTTTAGCATGTTGCGTTGGACAGGGCCACTCACAGAGAGAGAGAGGGAGAGAGTGAGAGGAAGAGAGAGAGGAAGAGAGAGGGAGAGGAAGAGAGAGAGGGAGAGAGAGAGGGAGAGGAAGAGAGAGAGAGAGAGAGGGAGAGGAAGAGAGAGAGAGAGAGGGAGAGAGAGAGAGAGAGAGAGAGCACTCCTTATTACCTCTGTGGACTGTGATCTGCCCTGTCACTCTTCCACCGGTCGCAGTCATTAGCTTGTCGTATACAATCTACCTCAACTAGCCAGACACTCAGCTAGTTCTGCCAAGACTACCTAACTTCAACTTGCACTCTTAATATTAATATTGTGAACACAGTGAACACGGTGAACATTACTTTGGAACCATGCCTGGTTCCAAAGTATGACTCAGCACCATTGAGGCATTTTCAGCCCCAGGCCCATTTTGGAACCCGACTCCCTGCCTGGGATCTGCAGCTCACAGCCCTGCAGGTCCTAACGGGACCGCGGGCCGTGAGCGCTCCGTGTCCTCGGATCGGTCCAGACGATGTCCTAATCACACGGAGACGTTCCAGCCTCACGTTGGCATCTGCCTGCCATGAGGCTCTGCCCGTGCCCGCCCGGTGCCCAGGGGCTCTGGCTTGCCAGTCCAGCTAGTGCCAGGGAAGGCGGGCGTTTGTGTGTGTGTGTGTGTGTGGGGGGTTGCCATGCCAGCTGTGGCAACATGAGGTCTCCCAGGACCTCTCTTTCGCTCTCTCTCTCACTCACATCTACATCTCCATCAAGTGCACACACACCCCCCTCTCTTGTAGCTTGATACTCAGGGGAAGCTAAACTACATTTTGCCATAACATCATTTTATTAAAATGTAGCAACCTCAACAGGTCTAATTCTTTGTATATTAAATTATTTGTATATTGTGGGCTACTTGGCACACTTGGCTCTGAATTATAAAACAGTAAGGACCACCCGAAAAGCAGGACCCAGGTACGATCGATTAAGAAAGAGAAATTAAACTTTTGGTAAACCCACGACTCTGTAGCTTCCTTATCTCAGTCCTCAAGTCCTCAAGATGACTTTTGATGTTTCGTGCGACCGGCAAGTCACAGTAGCATGTTTCTCAAAAAATATACTTCTAATGTGTCTACAAAGCCGATCTCTGCCTCTACTTGTATTATGTATTCTCAACTTTCACTTTGTTGTTGTAGAATTTGATTAAAAGGTATATAATGTCCAAGACTGATCCACCGCATCACGGCATGTGATTAACTACCATGACCAAATCCCTCTCGTGTTCAGTGTATCCCAGTTAAGTATTGTGTAGCCTTATTCTGGCTTCCATGAAGAAGAAAAAAAGAGTTTACGTTATAGAGGATGTTAATCTAGAATTAGTTGGCAGTGTTTACACGACATGACAGCAGAGAGACACCACTGTGTAATGTGATGCATGAATTTATTACAGTGCGATCTGGGAGGTGCACCGTATCCTGCTATACTGCTAAGACTGCTGGCACCTTGCATTGTAAGCACGCCAACAGACAAGATGCTGTGTCAAAATGCTGTGGTATTAATTTCATATAGCGATAGACGCGGGCTGCATCTCCATTGCATCATCATTCCTTGATTAAACTAACCCGACTATCGAATAAATAAATGGAATGGAACCACTGTTAAAGGAAATCATATAAATGCAAACCTCATGAATGGATTAATAAAAGTATCCCCATAATCGGATAATTCACACAAATCTGGGTATCGTGTGCTCCCAGCTCCCAAACCCGACAGACAAGACACACAAAAACACACACTGATATATAGATAGGACACACACAAACACTCAGATAATGATCAAGACACATGCTGCAAACCTGTCTATGTTGTCATGCTGCTTGTTAACCTGCGGGTGGAACGTGTGCTGGCATGTGAGGTCGCGGAAGGTCAGGGGTTGGGTGTGGGAGATTAATTGGTATTCAGAAGTGTCAGGTCTTACTGATACAGGGGCTAACCTCCACAAGGCCCCCTGCTCCCCTTAACAGCAGAGAAACTGCTTCACCCCTAATTAGCACATGAATATTCTAATAAGACATGAGCATGGAGGGGCAGGGCGAGCCAAATCTAGGAGATGAAGGCAGCGTAGCAGTGTGTGAGTGTGTGTGTGTGTGTGTGTGTGTAGGGGGAGGAGGGGGGGGGGGGTCAGTCTCTAAAATGTCATCCATATTCATGAATCTGCTTTTAAGCATACGTGAGCTGGCTGTTTTGCACGTGCCGCAGTTTAAAAAGTAGCTAAACCCCCAAAATCCGTTGTATTGGAGGTCTGAAGTGTTGGTGATGGATTGAGGTTAAATTTTTGACTAAATTATGTAAGGTTTTTAAATTGCAAACATGCTCCATGTACGAATGTGTCAATGCCCTCTACCGGTTAAACACAGCCTATTGTAATTACAATTACAATTAGGTCATTTAGCTTTTATCCAAAGCGACTTACAATTACATGATGCTATTACATGGAGCAGATAGGGGTTAGGCATCTTGCTCAAGGATGCTTACAGGTAGGCCAACTCTGGGGCAATGGCAATTTGCTATTAGCTTTATTTTCCAGCAGCAGTGAGCATTTATTCAATTCTAGCCTTTTCTCCAGAATTTGGGTTTCAGTCTGTTTTTAATGGATGCAGAGTACACTGCTGATATGCCTGTCTATTGTCGGCATATGCGCAAGCGTTAAAATCCTGCCAGTCTCGGACTGTGTGTGAGAGGCTGTGTTTGAGTTTGTGCTGGTGACCTTGACAGCAGGTGGGTTTAACTCCCAGGTGTGTCCCAGTTTTAAGGGTTGTTGGAGGCAGGTGGGATAGAGATGGGCTTGATGTGTCCAGATTAATGAGCTTTCTCTCAGTCACATCAGCTGCTCGTGGGGCTGGCCGGGGCCAAGTTGGAAAGAGGGACACAGTGCTGGCCTGCATTCGCTACACTCATTTATATTGTCCCACAAATGTACAGGCTTATCGGGCCGTGCCAAATCTTCATAAAACCTGGATAAAACAGGGAACCATTGATGCATTGGATTCTCCTTGCATTAAATAAAAGTTTTTTTTATTTGTTTTAACCAGCAGCTCTCACCCAACAACGCTGGCTTTAACACTGATATAAATCTCGTTTTCATTTTTCAACCATTTTTTCCAGACCGGTTAAGTGGTATGACAGACCAGAGGGATTTCCCAGAATATAAACATTATGAGACAGATTCCACACCACTTTCATGTCAGCAGTAAAATCAGTCAACTAAATTACGAGGACGAGATTATCATCGTAACGGCGTCACATAAATTTGAGTGCCAATAACCATCCAAAAGTCATTTACTCAACTGTTAAGCAACAAAGGAAGAAACAATGATTGAATAAATTATCTTTGCGTGTGTGTGTGTGTGTGCCCGACGTCTTTTGAGAAAGTGTGGCGGAGAAGACAGAGAAGGAGAAAGGTAAAAAATAGAGTAGAAACATAAAGAAAGATAGAGCGGGTACAGAGTAAGAGTAGTCATGAAGGGCTACTGCCCTCAGGCACTTCATGATATCTGGAATAAACAGATAAAGGTATGACCGTTTGCGGGTGTTGGCATCATATGACCATTACTGTGCTGTTCCTGTGCAATAAATCATTTACATTTACATTACATTTTTATCTCATTTGCTATTCGTCTTTAATTTACTGTACATTCTGTTCTATTTAAGAAACATATTGAGGATATCTTATTGTTATCTGAGCAAATGTAGATGAAAGAGTCAGAGGTGATTACAATCTCTAAGCTGTTTAGGAGTTGAATTTTCATATTGTGCAACATCCAAGTACAGCCCGTGGGCAGTTTGAGGGTTTTGTGAGATTAAAGCCTAATGTATGCAAGAGACCTAAATCCAAACAAAAACATTCTGACTCCACCTGCCCCCCCAAACCAACCTCTGGCTGCACTCAGGCTTCAGGGGAGGAGCTTATTTACACTCCAAAACGAAAACTCAACAGAACTGAACAAAGTAAATTGGGAGTGAATTGAATGGAGGTTAAATATAGGTAAAAATCATTACAATTTTAAAACAGAGGATACATGACCACTGACCTCCCTGTCGAGGCCGGCTGCCACGGTAACGATGTCTCCGGTCTCGCTGTTGATGGTGAACATGTTGGGGATGGGGCTGTGTGGCGTCTGGGAGAGGATGCGGTAGCGCACCATGCCATTAGCCGTGGTGTAGTCATCTGAATCGTTAGCTGTCACCTGCATCACTGACGAGCCTGCCGGGGGAGACGTGGTTGGATGAGCATTGCTTCTTAAAAAAGGTTCTGTCGGTAGGATTTTAGAGCTATACATTGAGTGTAATTTCTTAGAAATGCCATAGATATTTGTCAGCTATCAGTGAGTGAAATGCTCTGTAAGAATATGTGCTCTGGTTGATAGCCCCTGTCTCTTTATAAGTCCATTTTGATTTTTGATGGCACCCGAAAGAATTCTGATCAATCAGGGCCTCTTCTCTTGTCTGTCAATCACACGAATGCACGCACACAGATACAACAGGTGTGTCAATGGCACTAATAGGGGCTCCAGAGGGATAGCTAACAGTGAGACATTATATGGAAAGAAACATTGTTTGACCCGGTTTGAGTTTGAATTAAAGCATTAAAGCAGCATAGAATAACCACCCTCTGGTTGCAAAACATACAGTAGCTGCACTTTATGTTGTTGCGTTCTTTTCCTTTCAGCAGACCATTCAATTATTTTAAAAATGTTTGCTGTATAGTTGCAGAAATTGCTTTTGCTGTAGCTTTGCCCTTGGTGGCAAGGCAGACAGCAGTGTCAGTTACCGTAGTAACTCACTTCCTGATAAATAAACCACATCACTTCCTGTGCGCCAGTACGGAGATTCCTCATGTTATGAGGTTGGTTTCACTGGGGCTTTGGAAGACCACCTCCAATAATAATAGACAATGTGTCTATAACAAAGTTATCCTATGCAGCTTTAATGCAGACTACAATAATCCTGACAAAGCACACATTCAGAGCCATTCCCTGTTCCTTAACAATAAACACTCATTTAACAATAACTATTGTTTTAACGGCTATAGCGAGAAAAACAGATTCTCTTAAATAATACTGTTTATAATAGCTGTGCGTTTGTGCGCTCTGTATATACAGAAGCAGGCAGCCAGAGGGGCAGCATTTTCCACCCCTGGCAAGTCCATTTAGTAATGAGCAGTGCTGGGGCTTGTGTCATTTCCACCATCCAGTATTACCATTCTCAGCTGCCCTTAATGCTTCGACGCGCTCTCTCCCCATTTGTTATGGAATAACAGATAAACACTACCATTTGAGGCATCTGTGCGTGTGTGTGTGAGTGCGTGCGTGGGCCCGAGTGCGTATGTGCACTGGTGTGTCGGAGAGCGCGTGTGTTAGCCACATTGGGGTGAGAGGCCCATGTCCCCATCTTCGCGGACCAGTGTTATTGATTCGCGCGAGCTTGTCAGCTGGGCTCACAAATGCATCCAGGCAATTAGGAGCGCTGCGCGCAGGAGGAGGAGAGATCACCTCGCCTCTCTCGCAGGGCGAGGGGGGAAAATGTCACTTTTCATCAGCCAGCCATTTACAGGCTGCTACCGCCGCTGTGGAGGAGCTGGCTGTTAGCGGAGAGAGAGGGAGGAGAGACAGGGCGGGCGATTTAACGAACAAACTGCTAAGAAGTGTGCGTGGGGAAACCAAGCCTGACAGTGGATAACAGTGAGGTGATTGATAAGGAACTGGATAGGAATTGAGTGGTGATTGAAAATGTGTGATAGACTGTAGAAAAAACATGGACCTAGTGTGACCAACTGGTGGTTCTGAAGAGATTTTTGAAGTTTGGCTAGTTCCGCCTTGGCTTGTTAAAGTTGGCTAGTTATTACTGGATCCGAATTTGCTGTTCCTAAACGTAAAATTGTTAGCGTTTCTATGATTTCAGGTCTTAATGCCATATTGAAGTTTCGTAGTACAACATAAAACACATTGATTGGTGCACCTTTTAATGAAGATTAAAACAACAGGGCAAAAAGGGTTGATAAGTAGTTCAATATAAGTGAGTTTAGTTGTTTTAGGAGAGCACAGGCAGCCTCATTGTGTGTGACATGTGGAAATATTACAGAAGAAAAAAACGAAAGAACAAAAATCACAACTGGCATCATTTCCTGTACAGTGGGGAATACGATTGTGTCAAATTTTGCCTCATCACGTTCCAAGTGATAAATGAAATGCAGTGCAGGTAGACCACTTGAGTTGAGGAATAGACCTGCTGGAGTGTACACAGACAGGATGAGCATCTCTAACCACCCCCCGTTGGTTTAAGCAGCTACCATACAGGTGTCTGGCTCTGGTAATTGGGCCGATATAGCACCATAATTCCTGTGACAGCCTGCATCGACAGGATAATTGTAGCCTTAAATTCTATTTCAAACTTCATTAAGTTTGAAAGCAGGATTGGTTATGTGGCTCACCAAGTAAAGAGCTAGTAAAAAAAGAAAAGAAAAAAAGAACAGTATTCCATTTAAGCATCAATAGCCGTTTATAACGTTTGAGCCAGCAGGGGGAGAAGAGCAATGCATGACGCAGAGAACAGCATGACAACTCTGTTCTGCATATATTTCAACAGGAAGGATCTCGTAATTAGATGAAAGTGTACTCTGAGAGCAAGGAGAGGTGGCCAAGCCTGAAAGAGTTAACCCCTGAGCCTGTTTAATTCCCCTTAAATTCAAAAACTAATTCCAAAACCTAATTGCTTTTCCGCCAAAATTGCTGGAGCTGTAAATTTAAACGGTGGAGGCCACGCGCAGTGCTAACTGGCCTCGGTCACGTGGGAGATCGGGGGTGGGGGTTGAGATCACATTTGTGAGACCGAGGGCCCTAATTTCCCAGTCAAGGCGCTAGTGAAGGCGCACGGCGCAAGTCCACAGCGCACCTGGATCTAAGGTACTGCAATACTTTTTTGCTAATTTTGGGACATGTGGCGGTGGCGGTAATCGAGCGCATCGGCGGCGCAGTTGTTAAACGGTAGGATTAGAATGAATAAATGATCAGTAGGAGTGTCTCCTCCTGTCTCCACCATTACGGCCAATCAAATCAGCTCCTCTCATTCCCTTTAACAGCAGCGCTGTCTCAGAGAACTGCCAATTTCGTAATATAGACCGCGAAAGTCCAGACGAGCAGACAAGCTTCTCCTGGGAGGAACTGATGTCCTTGTTCGGGACGTGCACTGTCATCAAGTGCGCAAATATGGCACCTCTAATAAATCACATGATACACTTGCATTCATTTTTTTTTGGGATAAAAGGTTAAGGACAGTAAATTGCTCACTAAATAGGCACATACACAAAAGTGGCGTGTGTGATTTTGGATAGGTGTGTTTAGTGCACCTTCGCCTAAAGCCCGGAAACAAACACACAACGCCTGCATCTGCGCTAAGACGTGGTCTGACCAGGCGGACGCGCTAGCGCAATATTTGTTTTTATATGACACCAAACTAGCACTGCGCCACCTGATTTTGACAGACACACCCTCTACTGCGCCCCCACGCGCAGTCCGACACAAGCGTTGTCACGGCGCGCCGGGAAATTATCAAACGCACCCAGGTGAGAGAAAAACCACCTTGCGCCCTACTAAATTGTCATTACATCTGAGTTAGTGCTACCAGGGGCCTTGCGCCGTCCAGAAACTAGAGTCCAGAGGGTCAAGGGACTACCAGTTACTGGAGAGTTAGAGAGAGAGAAAGAAAAGGCAGTGGCAGAAAGACGACAGCAGGTGTGGAGGGAGCACAGGAGGAAATTGCAAAGCAGGGGAGCGAAAAAGGGTAAAGGGTTCAGAAAGACTTGAAGCGGAAAGACAGGGAGATGAGATAATATAGATTAGCAGGATAATACCTGTAGGGACAGACAGATAGACAGACAGACCGATACAGATGGCACTCTTCGGGGACCAGCAACAAATGACCCCTCAACTCCACCCACACGTCCTCGACAACTGGCTTTTCGAGGCCTCAGGAGAGCCAATCAGTTCAGCCACTAGAAAATGACCTCCCGAGACCGGTAGCAATCATACCTTACTGCACAGACAATCCTAGATCGGTGATGTATTGCTTCTCCCACATGTACCCTGAATGTACAGTTCTTTTAAGCCTTTCTAATATCGGGTTGTATCCACTTACTTACAGTTTGTCCATGGTACACTCTCAACAAGATGCTAACTCAGATGCTAATGATTCCTACTTTGTGCTGTGTTGGCTGGTAGCAGATCTTTAATCTTAAAGTGGTATTGAACTTCAGTAAAGCTGTTGATAATATAAGCTCCCTGCCTCAATATACAGTATACTGTAAGACCATATGCTGATAAAATATTTTTTTGGAAATGCTTCGACTGGCATGTATTCTATTTGAGATAGAATATAACCCAGAGGTCAGAGAAGCAATATAATTAAAGTCATAAAATACAGCAATCAAAGAAATGATCTCATCCTAAACATCAGAGTTTAGAGCCAGCCAGGGCTTTTAATGGCGAGTTTAATGCTCTTAAAGCTTGTTCATCTTATCCCACATAATGTTTCGCTAGATTGACAACTGCTTAGTGGGTCATTGCTATTTCTGGACAGCAATTACCTTGTTGCATGGGCCTAACCCGATGGGGGAAAACATTCTTTGCAGATAACTGCTGCCATGAAGAAATGCACCTGACTGGCACTGATGTTTAGTTACAATGGAGGCACTGTTATACACTATTCTATTATTACCAACATGTGCCCTAAAATCACATGTAAAAGCCTACAGTGTTTACACACTGCATTATGGATATCATTTAACTGGTTGCCTGACAACTACTGTCATGCAGGTGGCTCTTGAATCTTAAATCATCTATTTAATTAGCCTTAAAATGTTAACATTATAGTGCTAGTTCCATTATTAAAGGTGCAGTACTAACAGATACTAAGGTGTCTGAACATAAAATCAAATAAGGTCTGACTTCACCCCCTCAGTCCTGCAATATTTGCAATATTGCAATACCTCCTTAGATACATCTAATACTTCTAGCGGATCACTTCCAAGTCCAGCTTCAGACCTCCAGATACCTTTTAGCCTGTCTGGTTTCCATCTGAGAGTAGTTTGTCCAGTTAAATGCCCTGACCAACTCTGACAGACTATTCATTTGGCCTTAAAGCTTCGCCCTGAGTGGCCATCACCACGACACACATGGACTAGCAGTGAGAAATACAGTCCAAACCACACACACACACACACACACACACACACATGCAGTCTGGGTCCATTACACTGATTGAAACATTCGTTCTCACCCCTCCTTCTCACCATCTCTCCATCTCTTCCCTCCTGTGCCTATCCCTAATTAGACCCCCTAGGTCATACAGAGAGAAAAAAAAGGTCCCTTAAATCTCTCTCCAACTGTTAGCAAACTCTTCAGGCGATAGACATGCCCATACACACCCACACAGACAACACGGCCATCCAGCTCCCCTTGGGTGGGCAAATCGACTGTGAGAGAAGGCACTCAGCCGCCAGTTTTCATTTTGAGGGCCTTTTTGAAAACAGGGTCCATAAAAAGGAACAAATTCCTGTCAAACGAGGCAAGGGAGGGAGAGAATGGGGCAGTGCATCACAGAACAGATAGCGAGCCAGCCTGGGCCCAGAAGATGTTGTAACAGAACAGTTAAATACACTTATGCACAATTGGGGAGCTTTGGTGATGAAACTGCAACGGTACTGTGGGTTGGCTATGTCATGTCGGTAAAAAGGCAAGGCAATGCAGCTTTATTAATATAGCACATTTCATACTTAGTGGCAATTCAAAGTGCTTTATGAAGGAATTAGAATTTAGATATTATTTACTATCTCATTGAGTTTAATAACAAGCCAAGGCAGAAGCCTTACAGCTAGACAAAGCAGGAATGTATGTTTTTGCATGATAGAAGCAGAGCCACCCCCCCGGCTCAAATGGCAGAATTGCCATTGCATATATATGTGATCTTGTCACTTGACCTATTGTCTCTATTGTCTGTCTGTTTTCCTTGTCCCAGAACAGGCTGAACCCCTACTCCAAACCTTTTGGTGTGTCTGCTGTTCATTCACTTTAAATTAACATTTGTTACCTGTGCTAAAAGCACAGCCAACCCCCCCCTAGCCTGCTAAATTCATTGTCTTTAGTGTTTTCCTCCCACAAGCCCTAGCAGCCACACCTCCAGCCAATGAATG
>JAODLI010000264.1:0-12172 GCA_027575585.1 Percopsis omiscomaycus | reverse complement strand
TACATACATACACACAATATTTTGCATGTTGCAGTCGCAGAGTTTGCATAAAGATATAAATAAGCATGCATTAGGGACATAGCTGTTGAGTGTGTCAATATTGCAACAGCTTACCATGGCTTGTTTTTGCAGACCGTCAGGGGAGGAAAACGTCCTCTGCATTTGAGGCGGTGTGGTATATGGTGGAGAATTTAACTGGGTTTGTGATCTGTCAACAAGAAGCAAATAAGAACCACTAATACAAATTGAGTTGAGGAAACATTACTGTACACGGGTACCATAACATTTAATATACAGAACAAAACAAATATTTTGAAAAAAAGTCTCTTCTGGTATTATGAAAGTGATTTTTGTTTTGGAGGTCACAGGCTCAATAAGTAATTTTGACCACTGCTGAAAACTAAATCTACAGGAAGATTACATTTGTTCAGGCTAAGAAAAACATTGCTCATGCTGTAATCTTACCTCATGCCATGGTAATTTGGGGTGTTTACAGGATTTAAATTTTGTGAATTGCCTGGGCTATTGCTGTGACTGCTTCCTGTAATAGAAGAAAGCAAATTAGGAATAATTTAAGTTTAGAAGGTGGTGACTTACAATTGAACATTTATCAGTTAGTAGTGTGGCAGTCCATTTAATATGTGAGAATTGTAAACATATGCCAATACCAATATATTGATCAGGCTCTAGTTCATGTGTAATTTCACCGCATGTTGGGGGATCTTTGTAGTACCATGAGAAACCTGCACTGTACAGGTATAAAAACAAACACTGTAGCCTACACAGATAAATCTTTTTTTTTAATTTTAAATCAGGGATATCCCTAGGATACGATAAGACAAAATATGGTGATTAGCACAAGGTTACAGTTTTTACATCCTCAATTGGTAGGTGCAAAGCCTGAACACAATATAGCCTAGTTTTAATAAAGGGATAGACAGAAGCTATATCGGGCAACGATTTTGATTTTACTTTAAGCTATTATTTGGAAAATGGACCACTGATTTGTTCACCTGATCTGAACTGAATGCTGATGGTTTTACCGAACAGCGTACTCCCGTTCAGCAACTGCATGGCATATGGGACCGACACTTCATGCTTGTACGTGGCAAAGCCAAAAGTTTTTTGTTTCCCCTCTGTGTCCTTTGGAATTTTTGTTTTGACGAGAGGTCCGGCCTGCGGGTCATTAGAGAAAACAATTAAAACATAAAGTACCAGAGCGAGCAGAACCAACAACAAAAAAAAAAAACAACAACAAAAAAAACGCACTTCCTTGCTGCCTTATAGACAATCTACGAAAGTCTATAAACTAGGGCTAGAAAACTGTATATTAGGTGGCAGGAAAGTTTTTTAGCAGCGGGACTTGATGTGAGCAAGCAGACACTTGGCAAGCTAATGCAGTTAGCAACAGTGAAGTAACCTTGTCGTAAAGTAAAATATGAACTGTAACGTTACCTGCAAAAACAGTTCGAACAAAAGCTCCTCTGTCACCCGTTGATCCAAATTCCTGATGAACAATGTTCGATCAGCTTCCTCTTCTATACCCATCGTAATATTTACACCACTAGCGTTCTAAAAAATAGTAAACAAGCCCTCGGAATTTTACACGGCAGGCCTAGTACTGCCGTAAAAACGTTCCTGCCGTTTCACGCAAGCTTTAGTCGTAATCTCTTCTTCTAATTATTATTTTACGGCGGTTGGCATCCAGTATATTGGTGCATTACCGCCACCTTCTGCTCCGGAATGTGGATCAAATTCCTATAAAATAAATAAATAGATAAATACAATTACATTTATTTTCTTAATTTATTTTTGTAAATGTATAAATATTTTGTTTATTTATAAATAAAACGCACACACACGCACACCCCAAACCAAGCCTTAACCTCCATGCTTTAGCCTAGACCCTAGTCCTATTATATAATCTCTATTCATGTCAGCCACCCTAGTACCCTATTCCTGTTCTATCATATCCTATAAAAAAACCTTACAAAAGCTATTAGTACCCTGACCAGGGCTTTCTCACTCATGCTTAATAATCATTTAAATGTGAATTCCTGCACCCATAATTCCCTCAGGTTATTCCTCACCATGTCTCTCTGTGGCCCAATATCCCCTACAACTCAGAACTACGTGCTCCATTGACTCCTCTTTCTGTTTCTCTACCATCTTTAATGTTCTGTTTAGTGCAGTGCCTTAACATTAACCTTGTCAACACAGTTTCCTCTCTCCTGTGTCCACTACTTATCCTAATAACTTAGACACTCTTTTGAGTTTTGTATAGATGCTTCCCTTTCCCCTCTCTGTACCACCTTTCTTGACACATTTGATTAGTTTTTCCCAAATTAGACATTTAACCTCTGCTTTACTTACACAAATTTGCATTTCTATATTTCCTTTATTTAAAGTCCTCTTTGCCAACTCATCCATCCTCTCAATCCCCCTCACCCCTACATGCGTTGGAACCCACAGAAATGTTTCCTGACCTCCCTGATGTGCTATTCTTGTGACTGACTGAAGTTCTTCATTTATTATCTTGACAGCTGTTTGAATGGAAAGACCTTAAACTTGCTAGGGCTGAGGATGAATCTGAACATAACACCTTTTCTTGTCTAGTTTCTTTCCACTCACTGTAGTGCAACCAGCACTGTCAACATTTCCACTGTGTAAACCCCTAACTTATTGGATGATCTTCTCTAGATTCCAATTCCTTTTGCTGGTATTGCCACCCCAAATCCTGTCACACTGTCTCAGGTTTCTTAGCTCAATCCATATACTGTAGATCTGTATACATTCCATAACATGATAGTTGAAAGCACTTACCAAACAATCTTTTCCTTTCCTTTTTACCTCTAACAAATACCAGTTTATATCAGGCCACACAAGCATCCATGGAGCCACCACCGGATAAACTACTAAAGGGCTTATCCTCGGATCAAACACTCCACATTCTTTTGCAATGTCATTCCCTACCCAACCAAAGTTATCCCTCTCTTTCCTCCCATTCTCCCAGCACTCCTGCAGGACTCCTTAAGTGGGGTGAAAGTCAATGTCTTCCTGTAAAGTCGCTCAGTAGTTTGCTATCAGTTGCATCCTTCTCTATTCCAACGCCATTTCTCTCATTTCCACCTGTAGGGCAGGTAATGGTGATGTTTTAAAAGCCCCACTGCACACTCTCAATGCCTGTGCCCGAATAACATCCAATTTATTAAAAGAGACCTGGTTGCTGTTCCATACGCTACACTGCTGTATTACTTAAAAAATTGCAATAGGTGGCAGCATTGTTCCAATCACATATCATTGTCACTGGATGGTGACAGTGGAGACTGTAGTGGAGACTTGTATTATCAAAAGATCACAAGACTTGTAGTCTTGTGATCTTTTGATAATTATGTAGTTCCTTATGTAATCATAGGAGATGAGATTCAGAATGAAACAGATTTATAGTAAATTATATCGGGTTTTTTATTGTTTACATTCTATCTTTAGAATACTTGTAAAAGCAAGAAGGTGCTACTTCTTTGATAGAGAACGATAGACACTCACAACCCTTACAAAGGGGTCTTGAAGTGGAGAATTACAGAAACCCACTCAATGTTATAACCTTTATGCATAATAATGTGCTCAAGGTGGCTATTAGTCATTATTAAATATAGGGACCACTGTAACAATGGCAGAGTGGCACCACTGTGTGCTGTGTGCATGTGGTCCTTAAGGGGCTAATAATACATTCTGAAGGAAGTCCTGACTACCGTATTTACATCTTTATATTCACAATCAATCTGTACATACACAAGCAATGTGCACACATAATTGAGATCAAATGTAGCTATGAAAATGAAACGTAGCGTGCACCTAACACGAGCACTTCCTTGTCTGTTTGTAGGCCTGGGAACTCGGATGCAAATGGCTAGATGTAAGTGGCTTCGATTGGACTGAAACGAACGACAAAAGGGAAGCAGTGCTGGGGGGCAAGATGGCAACCAGTGAGCATTCACAGAGGACTGATGATACCGGACAGCATTCCCAGAAATAGGCCACCACCAGCCACGACGTCCTGCTGTAGTCGGATCTGGGTGACATCTTGAAGAGGTTTAGTGCTTCCATGTGAATCTACTGAAAGACACACACACACACACCCTTCCATTATGGTCTCTGGCCTGGGGGGTTGTTGCGACTGCGAGATGAGTGGCTAATAGTGGCTAGACACGTCATGCTAATCCTCCAGTGTCCACACTTGCCTTTGGCGGCTGCCTATAGCCCCGCCCCCAGCCTTCCCTTCCTATTCATCAATACTCTTATTTCATGTGGAATTAAGGGATTCGGGATCATTAAATACACATGAATATTTGCCCGATGAAACTTTAATTAAGCTAGCATGATGTCATTGAGCGGCTTCCCGTTGAAGACATCCAGCGCTGTGTTTAATGGCCAGCTCCTTGATTGCTGCTCGCCAGTTATCCGCCGGCTTTGCTCCCTCACATCCAAACTTAGCTTAGCTCTTCTGTTACGGTCATACTTTCATTCATTCATTCACTCAGTCGGAAAAGAGGGCCAGTCTCCCGTACTAGCGATGATCATGTCAGGAAGATGGGGAGGCATGTAGGGCAGCTAGTGTAGATTTTCGGTATATGACCAGGCAGGAGTGCTGCAAAGAGGCTACATTACCACCACCAGTACACCTGTACACTGCAGCCTGTGCTTGTTTGAAGTATTAAAGTGAAGGACATGGAATATAACCCCTACATGCACACGCACACAGCCCACACACACACACACACACACACACACACACAGACAAGGACAGGATGCCACCCCATGTCAGCGGCCCTCATAAGTAACAAATTATTAATAAATTAAAAGTGTGAAAAGAAAAGAGTGTAGTGAGGGACGGCCGGGGGGGATCCATTTCTCTCACATTGCAACATGCTTGTTATCTCGGTGTCAGCAGTGCATGCTGCCGCTCACACACTGTGACTTGACTTCATTTTTATTTGCGTGTGCCACTGGTCCCACTCCCCTTCTCTCTCTCTCTCTCTCACACACAAACACACACACACACACACTCTAATATATAGGGGATACAGGGGAGGTAACCAGCTTGTTGCTACAGTACTGCAGTGCTGAGTAGCCGTAACAGAGAGAGAGAGAGAGAGAGTAAGAGAGAGAGATGTCTGGCATTAGCCCCATACCACTAACCTGACTGCGGCAGGGCATCTGCCAGTCCCCCCCCCCCCCCACTCCCCACTCTCCAGCCCCCCGCTCAACACCGCGCTTCACTTCCCATAGAGCCCCTAATGACTTACATGAATTGAAATAATAAAGGGTGCGAGGAGAAGCACAGCTAGTAGTAGCAGAAGAGAGGGCATACACATCCTTTGCTGTTTGTGTAATCATTAATGCGTCCAGTGAGCTGTATTTAGTGAGTGTTGTGTGGGCAAAACCAGTAACAACACCACACTAGCGGTGCCAGCCTAGAGCAGAGAGAAGCTACCCCCCTGTAGCTGTAGTAGCCGTAAATCGGGTTTAGCCCAGGTGTGTTTCATCAGCCGATGACCCTCCCACTCCTAAACCAGATTCACAATAGCAAATAAACAAACAAATACAAAAGAGGATTTATTAGTTTAGGTTTTGTTGTTCACTTTTTGAAACAATGGCATTGAAATTAATATTTCAAAAATTATGTGATAAAGCCATCATCATTTCATATTTTTCTTATTGTCAAAATAGCAAACAAAAAGAGGGTGTTTTTTTTTATTAATATTATGCTTCAGAACAGAGTTTCCATCCGATCTACATAATCGTTCCCATCAGGCAAGCTCATATCCAGTAGAGGTCATACTGGATTTTACTGGACTTGTTGAGTAGCAGTATCGTCATACTCACATGTTTACACTGAGGAAACTAAAAAGGACAGTCATATGAACCATGCAACGCTGGAACACTGTTAAGAGGGTGTTAAACTACCCTAGCCTTGGGCCCAAATTGCTCGCCTCTGAAAAGTCAGTGATGCAATGAAATAGAATTGCATTTAGCCATGTCATTTCACGGAGAAGCTATCTGTATTGCCAGGGTGTTTATGGAGTGCAGAAGAAGGTCAAAACTTCCTCAATCTTGTTGGTAATTCTTGGTGCGTAAATTAATTGCTGGAGGAAGGTTTACAGAATAATGTAATCGACTACCGACTTTATATTGACATTAAACCTGAGAGCTAACCTTCAAATATGCAGTAAGCTCTCTGGAGACCTTCAAGTTGTTTTTTATTTTATTTCTCTCAACCTCAGCCCAAGGCCTTTATCTTCCCTGTCAGGGTAAAGCACATTACTTCAAACCACATGCAGAAGTTGCTTTAGGCTGTGTGGATTTTCTACCACAAAATGGCAGATAGAAAAGTTCAAGGACAGTTGGACAGATCCAGCAAGATTGGACTATGTCAAATCCACTAAATTCTGTTGCTTTTTGATTCTATCTTGAAGTTTGATTCTATCATTGTCAAAACCAATATTTTGTTCTTGCTATTAACAGTTTAGGTTCTATTAGAAAATAGAAATGAGAATTTCTACATATATCTAGATACAGCTTAAAGAGGTGTGTAATGGATAAGAAATCTGGTCAAAGGTATAATCAGATTTTAATTCCATGAACACATCCTGTGTAATGAGGTGCTTCCCAAGGGAGAAGCTATTTCTAGTATTATTATTATTATTTCTAAATAAATAATCCTCTAGTTTTATATTATACAGAAAGCACACAGTATGCACGTGAATATTTTTGTGTGGCCATGCTGGGATAAGGGAAAAAAAAATAAGCAAAACAAAAGATAAGCTTCGGAAGTCGAGATGATATTGCGAAGCTAGATAGAAACAGGATAGGTAAGGTAAGCATGACCCTTCCATCTTGACATGTGGCCAACAAAGCCAGATGAACACAGGCAGACAAAGCAACCTCTTCAACAATGTTGGAGGAACAAATGAATGTAAATGTATTATAGTGGTGTAACGTTCGTGGGTGCCGTCCGGTTGTGCCGTCCGGGGGCGGCACCTCGCCCCTCCCATTGATTTTGAAGGGCCAATGTGATGCATGTATCAGTGGGCTGCCCTACCAGATCAAAAGAGAGAAGCAGGAATCCTCCAAAAATAGCTCTTGTATCAACACCCACTCCAGCTGGTTCATGCTCTGTCCAGGCCGGGACATCATATTCCATCAATCTTTCAACCATTTATTGATGGGATGTCCACATAAATTTGTCTGATGACCGTTGGAGTACTATGAAATATAAATGTTATATTCTCTAACTTGTATTGCTAGATGTGGGAGGAAAGACTTCCCCCTCCAGCAACAAAAAGTAGTGGGTCATTCATTACCCATAGTGAGTAACACTGATGGATCACTGATTGACACATTTATTGATGTCCCTAAATCCAATACATGCAGAGAGTACACTGGGGGAGCGTTTGAAGGAAGACCCATTATAATATGAGTGACAGGAAAGCCTAAATGAGGCTGAATCAAAATGTCTCGTTTAGTCCCTACATGTTCATTAATTAAGTGGTTTGGATCATTCGCCTTATCATCTAAACGCCTAAAATGTGAATGATATACAATATATGTATATTTTTGAATATGTATATTTTCATGTTATCGACTTTCAGTTGTAGATAGTGACCATACACTGCAAGGACGGGAAAGCCTCTATATTCCTTCTCTGATGCCTCTCTTTCTATTTAATGTCTCGCATCATACATTCCACGGCACATTCAGCCTGTAAAGACGATAGCAGCAAGCAGTTTGATGTCCTTGCACAGCATTGGCATATTTATAGGAAATGTTGGTCGCAGTCAGTGGGAAGTCACATTTTCCTGAACTGTGGCCACGCAGAAGTTATATAAAGCAACCAAATGTGCATACAGTAAATGCTATACTCAATGTGATAGCATCCGACTGCACCTGGATGCTGATTTGTATTTAAAATATGTCAGGAAGTAAATAAATAATGCACATCAATCCGACGTTTCTGAGTGTAATTATAGTGTTGGATATGGGTGGAAGTTGGAGGAGTGATGGCGGCATTCCATAAATCATATTGTACTGTATATGGTGTAGCATGAGGTTCTAAATAGGATCACACAAGCTATCTCCACTTTATGACCACACTTGAGGCCTTTTAACTAGTAAAAAAGAGATTATGCAAGAGTGCTGTAGTGCTGGAGGATACGCTGAGAGCAGAGTTATGGTTTACTTGTGTTTTACAGGTCTAGACAATGCTATAAACTGCATGTATGGAAAGAAAATATATCAATGAACAAAAGGAAATAATTTCCAACTATGTAGAGAATGAGCTATTCACATTATGGTGATGAAGGGCTCTTCAGAGGGGTCAGCTGAGTGTCAGGCCAAGTCATGACTGAGATTGGAGAAATAGCAGCTGCTCTCACTACAGTACAACCCTGGAAGGGCAGTTGCCTGCCATGCTTTTACAGTAGTTTTTTTCAAATCATCACTACACACAGTCCTTTTTCCTGCCCTCAAACACCGGTCTCCACATTTTAATTCTATTATGATGTGGGCAAGATATGTAAGCCGCCGGACAAATACCACTAGATGCAGAATCAATATTGCTATTCATTACACAGCAGCTGAGTAATGTTAATGCCAGAGAGATGTAATATTGGTGGGGGGGGGGGGGGGGGGCAAACATGTGAAAAAAAAAAAATAAAAAAAAAGTAGAGTCAAGAGAATTTTGTCTTGTTTTTTTGCAAAATAATTAATTTCTAAAACATTTTTTGACCTTCATACTCATAATTATATGAAATAAGAGTTTGACTGGGTGAGAATTTAGCATTTCTTATTTAGTTTTGTTTGAGTTAACAGTATTTAAAAATGTTTTTTATAATAATAATACATTTTCCCATGGCAATTTTCATTGATGTTTCTCGTCAGTTAGTAAACAAAATGCCTTTAATTTTTCAACCACAAACACAGCATTGTACAGTTTTTCTCGTTACCTTATTTTAATCATTCACATCTGTCTAATGAGGGCTTATTTTTGCTATGCCCAGAGGTGTGCTTGTTTATATTGTTCCAAGTTACCACTTGGTTAAATATTAATTGAGTTTGTGTTGAGTTAATGTCTTACCCAAAGGATTTATTCGTAATTAGCTTTCAGGGTATCTGCAGGTATTTAAATTCCACTCACGGGGTGAGGGACTCTGCATAATTATTTGTTGCTAAACCATGTTTCTCTATACATAATTGGTAAGTTTGGAACAGTAAAAGAGGTTGACCCAATCACCTAACCTTTCCAAATAGCTCACAGTCTTTGCTTCCAACTGGACACCTCACAATATTGGATCTCTACAGCATCTGTGGTTTTACAGCTGCATTTTTGCGGCTTTTATGCATATATTTCCTGTCATTAGCTCTTGGCATAATCGATAGCCTGTTGTTTACCAATTCCAGTCCCCTTCTGTGTAGCGACACTTTAATTATTCTGAATCTCTTTACCTACAGCTTTATTAGCATATGCTAATTATACCAGAATGAGGGGGCTAGGGGCGGGGGTGTGGGTGGCTGTTAGTGTGGGTGCCGTACTACTCACAGAAGAGATCATTTAAAGATCAACCTAGACATTTGTGCCATGCTCAACCCCAAACTACACTATGCCTAAACAGCAAGTTATTTAACCATACTGCATTATAACGTGTCACCTGCAGAGTTTCCTTTGATACTGCAGTGTGGTGTGGTCAAATGAGACTTATTCTTAGATTATATAATGGGTTATACATTTTTTTGAATAAATGGATGGATCCAGATGGGTGGTTGGAATTAGAATGTGCACTGTATGCTCAAGTCTACACAGTTTAGAATGTTTGGCAGTTTTATGACAACTGCAGCCCTAGTTTGACTACACGGTTCAGCATAGTGAGAATCTCTGGTTCAGGTGCAGCAATAAATCAGCCAAAAGACTCATGAACAGAGGCAGTGAAGTAAAGAAAACATGTGCATCAGCTATATTTTATTCATCCACTAATGGAATTTCTGGACATTTTTGTTGACTTATGAGGTCAATGTATGATAGTACAATTTTTCAAGTTTTCAGTGTAAACATTCAAAGCCAGACCCATAAACTCAGTTGTCAGATTGAGAAAGTGGGCAATAGTAATGGGATGAAGGGGGCTGAGTACAGATGCAGAAGGAGGAGAACGAACACGAGTCACAAACCAACAATAAACGCGCACGGAGAGGTGATTAGACAAAAACAACACATTAATCTAATCCAAACATTGACATTACGTTGTACCAGAGGCTGCTAACATGTTGTCTTTATTTTACATACAAACAGACGTGATATACAAACAGACATCTGGATATAAAGCTGGCACTGGTAACATGTTTCCGGGTAAATAAAGATGGATTTTTCTTCCTTTTTTTGTATTTTTTAATTTCTTTATACACAAACATAGAAGGGACATTTTTAAATATGCATAACTAAACAAAATTACCCATGGGCTAAATAAGCACCTCTTAAGTCAAGTTTAAATATGACATTACCCCGTGTATATTCAACAATTAACAAATAATGAGTTTAGCTAGCAGGGTTCAATAAACTAGGAGTCCATGATGGTGTGCAGAAAATTGGGATTGACGTAGGCCTACATGGAGAATAGCAGTGAGTGGCAGAGAGAGGAGAGAGGGGGCGCTGTGAGCTCTGTTTAAGTTAAGCCTGGGGCTATACACAAGTCACTGAGGCAGTAGCTACTGCAGCAGCAGTTGATAATTAGCAGCAGGTCCCCTGTGTGGTCCATTTCATTAGCTTGGCATCCTCCCCCAAAGATGGTCAGAAAGTTCTGTCTTTTGATTTTCATTATTCATACCTCTTCTGACAGTTAATTGGGCATAGATGAAGAATGTAGCGTTGTTATCATCACTCTATGAACTCGCCTTCCCAACTCCAAACATAAAAATGGAAAGGAGTGGAAATTAGGATGTAATGTAACACACTGGAATTTTCTGCCCAGTGGCTTGGAAAAATAGGGCTTGTCGAATGCATGAATCACATCTGTTTAGAAGTAAGTAATTTGGTGAGATACATTTTTCTTTTTCCTTTAGCAAATATATTATATAGTGCGCTCCACAAAATGTTGTGAATGTCTTCTGTTTTCCACATTAGGCTACGCCCGCAAGCCCCACATCACTGTTTGATGAGAGGAAGACAGAGGCCTCTCCTGTACAGTGTTACTCTATGTTATGGCCGCTTTGTGGATGCATTTTTTAAAGATGCTCTCCCCCTGTGTGGCAGCATTATCCATTTAGTTTTCACGGTACGATGGAATGAACTTTCACTGGGAAGAGACGCATCTACCTGAAGTGAGAGTAATACACCAGCAACAAGGAACAGAGGCATTAGAGAGGTCAGTAAGAAGAAGGTCCGAAGTAAGAAGCAATGTCCATGAAGACTATGATGGCTGCTGTGCTGACACAAACACACACACACACACACACGCACACACACACACACACACACACAACCACATACTGCACTCTACCCATCTAGGATGTAGCTAGACAGTCCACATATGGAGAGTAGTTGCGCATACTATCAGTGAGTAGCTATCACTCTTGGGACATGCGATCATTACATTTCCACGTTGTAGTTCAACATAAATTGCGTGCAAATGAAGAAACCCTCAATTAGGGAAACACGCCACAACAGAGCGAGGGCAATTTCCCTTAGCAAAATGAGATTGTCAGTCAAAATAACTGCCCTGAAATGATGGTTGGCAGGAGAGGATTGTGGGGGTGAGCAAGGCCTGCATGTGACATTCACTTACATTCCATGCTGTCGAGAAACATGCAAGAGAGAGACACAACTATGATATGAAGTCATCATTCCTGCTAACGCTTTCTACAGTGAATAAGAGTGAGGTGTCCTTTAAAATGGTGCGTGGCTGAGCTTGAGACGGGTGCAGCTATTCAAAATGGTAAATTGCTAAATGTTTTGAGGATTTTTATTTATTTTCCCTCGTGCAACATCGTGAAGCTATGCCTTTTCATTTGGGTGCACTGGTTAATTTGGAAAGCAGCTTGGTAATACCATTGGGGTGTGTGTGTGTGTGTGTGTGTGTGTGTGTGTGTGTGTGTGTGTGTGTGTGTGTGTGTGTGTGTGTGTGTG
>JAODLI010000263.1:0-12173 GCA_027575585.1 Percopsis omiscomaycus | reverse complement strand
TGGAATACAAGTCAGTTGTTTTTCTGTCTGTTTTTTATTTTAATTTTTATATATATATATATATATATATATATATATGTGTTTGAGGCAGCGGTTAGCCATAAATGACCATGTATATGTATACCACCCTCTCCCTAGCTAGCTCCCCACCGTAGGCCTTCAGTCCCCATGCTAGGAACATTCTGCGTCAATGTCAGGGATGTGAAATGATTAGTAGTCATGCACCTTATTCTTTTTAAACGCAACATAAAGTGGTTTTATTTTAATTTTATTTTTTTAGTAGTAGCACCGGGAGAATTGATTAATGCCGTAAAATATTTCCTGTATGTGGGGAAAAAAATATAATAATTCATGTACAGTGTATCTTAGGCCAGGTGTACATGTGAATTTCTTTACATCTATTTGCTGAGGACCCCCCCTTCCACCGTTGTTGTCCCCAGGACGGGGTGTGTGCTGGGTCTGGGGCTGGTGCTGGCGGCCCTGTGCAGCAGCAGGCAGGCTGACCACAGGGTCCGCGTCACCCTGACCCTGGATAAACTGCTGGCCAGCCTCCAGGACTGCAGCAGCCAGGGGCGCATGCTGCAGGAGGTACGCACGCTCTCACCCATGCTAGTTTGACGGGCAGTGGTGACTACTGTAAAATGTAAATAAAACTAACCTCTAGTATTCGTATGTGTTTTGTTTTTGTAGTTGAGGTGCAGGAGAAAAGACTTGGCAAAATAGGACAGAATGTCAGACTTGTTGAGTTTTGTTTTAATTTAGTTTTAATTTATTATTATTAAAACTTTCTTTCTTTCTTTCTTTCTTTCTTTCTTTCTTTCTTTCTTTCTTTCTTTCTTTCTTTCTTTCTTAAAGAATTTTATGATACATTTTAATTTGATTATTTTCATTGGGCTAAACTTTCAGACATGCTGAAGACCAAAAGGTTAAATAAAATATGCTCTTCTACTCAATGCATTTTTTCTGTTTACTAACGCATTCTTTATTCTCTCAAAGTGATAAAGTTGGTTTAGTCCGTCTAAAATTTAATTAAAGAAATTCTGTTATCATTTACTTTCAGTATTTCATTAGTTTGGACCATTTCAGATACCGTAGTTTGTGTGCAGCCAGTCAATTAGCCAATCGGAAGTCCCTGCTGTTAAATGAAGCCCCGCTCTCTAATGAGTATAAACAGTGTCCTTTTAACTCCATCAGTTGTCTCCGGTTCTGCCAGGTCCTGGCCTACTCTGTGGCGGGCGTGGGCGTGTTGGCCTTCAGTGTAAACCTCATCGACGCCGACAAGGCTGCCGAAGTCATGAACACACTGCGCGCGTTGACCGAAGAGAGCCAGCAGGTCAGTGGGAGAAAAGGATTTAACACGCCTAGATGGCATTGTAGTGCCTCCAGAGCCTGGGAATTCGCAACACAAGAAGTGTTGCTAATTTTTGAGAGCTGTAGGGGGGGGAGGGGAGTAGAGAGGAGTGTCCGCCACTCAGGAGCAGGAGGGGCATGCACTGCTTCCATTTTAAAACTAAATGTTTTTGTAATGCTCGTGACCGTTTTATAAACTTAAAGTGTGTATTTAATACGTCTTTTTATGATTTTGTGTGAGCCTATTAGTAATGTGTGTGTGTGTGTGTGTGTGTCCAGACCCCAGGCTTCTCCCTGGCCCTGGGCTTGGCTGTCCATGGACTGGCCAGTGGAGGCCATGGCAAGGCTGAAGACCTCCTCCCTCGCCTGCTGGCGGCCTGGATCAAGATCCTGCTGTCAGAGGTCCTGGGACTTTAGATTCTTAACATAAAGAGAGAACAATAAAGAGAATTAGGGGAGGGGTATTTACTGACCAAGATAGACCAGGACTGGGTCTCAGAGAATGTTTCCTACAGTTGTGTGTGTGTGTGTGTGTGTGTGTGTGAGTATGTGTATCTGTTATTCAGTCCACATTACTTCTCTTACATGTTAACTTGGTTTGGTCTTTCTGTTGCACTATTAATGCTGTTTTTCTATTGTGTATTCATGTATCTGAGCCTTGCTCGTCTGTTTTAGGGCTGTCCAACCATGCAGCGCCTGGCTGCGGTCAGCGGCCTAGCGTCGCTTGTGGGCTCTGAAACGTACATTATTCAGGTATTTCCACTCTGCTACTGACTTATGCCTGTTTTTTTGTTTGGGGATCATGTGTGGAGATGGACCTGGAGATATTTTTAAGGGCACATGTTCCATACATACAGCAATTAACAGCTTTTGGCTTAGGTTAAGTGACTAAACTCTGCCTCAAGGTGGCGCCAAACACTCGCCTAAGCCAAGGGCAAATAACACAGCGCAGAGTTTTTCTACCGGATTTTCAGTGGGATATCACTAAACACTTGTGCTTTGTTTCCCCAGTTTTTTTTTGTCCTGTAAAGATGTGAACTCTCGTTAATGGGGTCATTAACTGTCGTGTCAGTTGATGTCCATGTTGACTGTTCTTTTGTGTTGTAGCTGAAAAGTGAATCAGAGCAGTCCTCCCAGCAGCAGGGCAGACTCAACGAGGTCATTCGCTCCATCACACAGGTACAGGAGCACGTTTTACTCTACAACAGGGGTCCCAATGAAGGGCTAGTGATTGTAAATACCACCCCCACCCTCCCATAATATTTTTTAATATAGGTATTTTGACTCTTTTTAATATTTATATAGTTCAATATACACTATATTTGTGTTATTATCTTGGCCAGGGTATTTGGGGTTGTTTTGGGGGCCTAGGGCCAGAAAAGGTCATCGCTTTTTGACCCGTCGTAAGCAATGGACAACAACAAAGAAATACAATAAAAAATCATAAATAACATTGAAAATGTTATGGAAATGTTATTCAAATATAAACTAATATTAAAATCAATATAAATTACATTCAAATTATAATAAAAGATTACAAATATTTTGTAATAAATCTTTGCCTTGACTTCACTGAAATCCACGGCTGTCTGATTATATCCCCTAGATCATTACGTTCTCAGGAGCCCTTGGGCTGCAGTCCAACAGTGCCTGTCTGGTGGGCCATTTGCACTTGGCCCACATGTCCAGCAGTCACGTTCACACGGCAGGTAATCCACAGCAGCTGCCCTGGTACTTTTTGGCTGTTCTGACTAGTTCTGACCAGGTACCGGTATGATGGGTGGATTAACTGTCACTTTTCCGCTTGTGTCCCCCTTGTCACGTGCTCACAGTGCCTCAGGACTTCAGCTACCTCTCAGAGAAGAGCGTTATCAGGTCCATTGTTGAGTTTCTAACCGAGGCAGGCAGGAAAGGTTTGTGTCTTATTCTATGTCTAACGTCTCCTTCAATTATTACTGCTGTACCATTAATAAAAAATACTGTATTAGTTCAATTGCCAGAGCAGCAGTCATGCAGTGATGACGATACATTTAGTTTTTTGTCCAGTATTCTGATGATATTATTAATGTACAGTATTAGCGGCTCGTCGATAAATATAAAATAATTACATTTGATCACAATTCACAGTCTGGTTGAAGCGATACTTTCCCATATGTTTTCCTAATTCTGTACTTATTCAAAACCTTTACCAGCTACTGCAGGTTGTTCCGCTATTCTCATGTGACATCAATGGTTCGTTAGCTTGTAGTGGCTATGTGCAAATTTAAAAAAACATTGGCATTCAGAGCACACACAAGATGGTTTGGAACTGTACAACATTACATATTTGAATATCGAATGTAAATTTGACAGCCCCAACAGGTAGGCCAATTCCAGGGTTTGACCCATGACCTTTTGGCTGGGAGTCAAACACCCAGACCACTAGACTATCCTGCCCCTAATATATATACCTTGCTCAAAACGGGAGCGTTTGAAGTACTCATGAAAGGTGGAAATGTTAACACATGACCATTTTAAGAGTCATAATATCTCATAATCATATCTCCTGCGTCCAGGTCCAGAGGTTTTCCATCCAGGGCCGGTCAACACTGCGCTGGCACCTCTGGCCTCAGTAGGGCCAAGTTTCCAGTACCCTCCCGTCAACTGGAGTGCTATTCTGTCCCCTCTCATGAGACTTAACTTCGGTAAGGCCACGCCCACAGCCCAAACACATTCATAGACACACTAGCGGAGTGAACTCTACTTTGTAGAGCCTGTTTTTCTTCTTCCTTTCTTCTTCATAGGAGAGGACATACAGCATCATTGCATCGTGCTGGCAGCATGCCAAGCCCAGTCCTCCCAGAGCGCCTCTCTCTTCCTGGGCTCATGGCTGTCTCCCCCACTTGTACACAGTCTTGGTGTAAGTTTGTCTTTTTAAACTTGGACGCTACTTTCCAGTTTAGGTAATTCTTGGCGACACCTACAGGAAGTAAGTGGTAAGTGCATGAGCCAATGGGGTCGCTTACTGTATATTCTGTGTGATACTGATAGTCATTTTTCTGGGAAAATATTGCCCCCAGATTATCTAAACTATAAGAACTGCAAATGGAAACGCTTTCATGAATGAGGCAGCAGGCTGAATCCTTATTGTATACCTCAGTCAGCAATAAATAGCAGCAAAACAGACACGTATTAATATGAAGACAGTTTGAGATTGCAGCTTCAATGCAACATTCATTAATTTATTCATTCATAAAACACTCCCATGGCGTTTCCGACCCTCAGTATCGCACGCGGGGCCACCTGTTCGAGACGCTGGGCACGTGGATGAAGCACGTGGCCGAGGACAAGCTCCAGGTGCACGTGGAGAGCCTGGGCGCTCAGCTGTTTCAGCCGGAGCGGCGAGCCCAGCGAGGGCCCCTCTGCCGGGCCCTGCTGCAGGGCTTGGCACAAGCCATGGCCCTCCCCAACCCCCCCAACAGCTGCTGGGCCACCCTGTGCTCCACCGTGGAGAAGGTCTTCAACCTCCTGCCCAACCACATTCAGGTACATTAAGGGTAAAAGTATGAAGACAAAATATTCACTAGTATATACAATACCTTTTAAATATACCTATGCTTCAAGGAAATAATACCATGCAGAGCACATTTTGTACACCAGGGGGAGTGCTTGCAGGTTGTTTTGTCTGCTAATGATGTGATGTGCTTCAGGATGATGAGGTGGACCTGTATATAGCAGTTGCCAAGTGTCTGTCGGAGTTATCAGATACGGAGATCGACCGGATAGCGCAAGTCAAAGAGGTATTATTAATAACAGAATCAAAACAAACATGGGTTGAACCTGAACGCGTAAAGATGCAGTATACTGGATGTCCAGTAATGTATTTCCTGTGCAGGCTGCCATGGAGAAGACCTGCTTTGTTCTGGCCTACCTGACCTCCCAGGGCAGAGTCCCTCTACTGGGCCTTAATGATGTCATCGCTGCCGTGCTCCGTGGTTGGCCGAGCCAAAGAGTCGGCTGGCTCCTCCTCCAGACGCTCTACCAATGCCGTCTGGCCTCCAGCCCCAACACAGGTCAGACAGGGGACCCATAAGCTAATAGGGAGTTACTCACTTAATCCTTTGATGAAAATGTATACAAGGAAGAAAGGTAGGCTACTAAATCGCTGATGCTGTGTTAAGAAGGCCAAAATGGCCCAAAAAAAACCCTGTGTGCACATCATTAATGCTACAGTCCTAGGTTTGTGCCTTTAATCGCCCTTGTGTGTGAAATCAGCGCTTGCCCCTGAGTGGTGAGTGCCCTGCACTCCTCTCTACTCCTCCCCATGCAGGGCTCATAGCCACACAGCCATGATGAACACGTGTGTTTCAAAATGTCAACCGAGCTCGGTGAAAATGTGTAGTTCTAGGGGCGCTATAATGCAGTTAAGGGACATACCTTTAACTAGCATAACTAGCTAACTAACATAATTAGACACTCACAGCTCAGTTGAAAATCCATTGCTTTGGTCTAGTTTCACATTTCTAGTTGAACCTCCCCTGTGCTGCAGGTGTCTCCAGACGGCTGGAGTGGCTTCTGGAGCTGATGGGACACATTAGAAACGTTGCCCGTGGCACCACCACCGTCCAGTGTGGAGACACCAAACTGGTACGTTTCCAAAAGCTTGAAGGAGAGGAAAATATATAGGTGACGCATGTCCTACATGGTGGCCTCTATGATGGGAGCTTAGGGTTTTTGGCACGTAGATGAGAGTACGATGTATACGTCACATTCCTGGCAATACAAAAAAGCACATCCATGCGGAGCCCCTCTGTCTGACTGTATACATAACTGCTAAATGCCCGTGTTAAGCTACGCAGGCTGGAATAACTCGTACTGCTGTTTTCCAGGCCACAGACTTCCTGTTCCAAGTGTTTGCAGGAGCTGTGGTTAGTTGGGGCGACCACTCCATGCCTCTCCTCCTGGGAATCCGACCCCAGTGGTTCCCGTGGCAACCGGGCTGCGAACCTCCCACTCTGGTGCACCGGCTGTACGGCGAGGAGTCCCTCGCGGAGGGCTCCCTGCCCCGGTGCCTGCTGGGATTGCCCCACAGCCTGACGCAACTTCTGGCCAAAGAACCGTGGAGTAGCCAGTCCCAGAAGGTTTGTTTTTGGAGGGTTTTTGGGCTTAAGCAAGTCGGTGACACTGTATACCGTGTTCATTTACATGTCTCCTGTCTCAGTTCATAGATTGGCTGCTCAATATTACGGAAGATCCTCAACAGGGCCTGTCAGAGACGTCTGTCAGCACAGCCAAAGGTAAAAAGCACACTGTTAAAACAGTGCCATTACAATAGATAATATTTAGCCTACGTCTTAAAGGATATTGTCCTAATGTGCACCTGCTATATAAACATCTTTCTGCTGATATGAAAATAAGTCTTATCTTAAACTATTTAGGGTTAGATAAATGGCCTTGAAAACAAAACAGCCAACATCACACATTGTAAAGCTAAAACCCATCATACTTGAAAAAGGAAGGCCTTTAACCACAAATAAGTATTTGATCGTTAATGTATTTCTGTTTCCTTCCTTTCTCTACTGCGGTTTAGCTGCCTTGGTCGCTCTGAGAGCGTCTGCTGAGTTTAAGAAGAAAACTGTGTGGACGAGAGCTTACGGCTGGTAGCCCTGCCAAAAGCTGAACACCCTTCTCTGCCCCCCCCCCTCACACACACACACACACACCTCAACTAACCTTGTTACAAATGCAGAGACTGATGGCACACATGTAAATGTTAGAGCGGTTTGTCTGTCATGTTTACCATGTCAAGTCTAAGAAAGTATGAGCACTGTCATTCCATACTGCCGCAACTTGGCTTTATTAGTTTAAAATGATTACTATATTACTACATTGTTAAAAGGAAATGATTTTGTCCTATTAAAAAAAAAAATTATCTCATTGAGAAATGGAAGCCATTGTTTTTGGTGTTCAGATTCAAAAACAATATCTTTAACTAAATTACCATTCTTTACATACATTAGATGTCAATACATGCATACATACATATTTTTTTTCAAATAGTTAGGGTTTGTCTTTCCATCTTTAAGCCCCTGTCCACCCACAGGCGTGATGACCTCTTCTTAGGACTGTGCGCGCCCAAATCCTGATTGATCGACAGCTTCCTTCCTTATATCTCTGAAAAAAAGACTCCAGCCAAAGTCTGTTTCCAGGGGTTTTATCTTTGCTTACTCGTTGGTTTTACACTGTGACTGTGTCACATTCTTTTCATCTTCCTGCTCCATTTTTCCAACTGTTGCTTTCTCTCCTTTAGTAACTGCCACACTGTAACAGACGCCCCTAGGAAGACAATAGCACTGTTAGCATGTTTCTAAGGTAAGACCAGCAACCAAACAATGTATCCACACTTCCGGTATAAGGCCCCAGTTGAAATCTATTCACAACTGAATTATGCTGAGTTATGCTCATTAGACCTCTAGTGTTGAAGTTGAAGTGCGTCTACTCAAAAGAACCAATGACGAATAAGATGTTAAATGTACCCGCCCATGGGTGCATTAAAACTGACTTGGGAGAGCCAGCGAGATGTCAATCAAGAGGGGTCCGTTAACTCAAAACACCAGTGTGGGCGGACAGGGGTGTGAAATACAGCTCTAGCTAAATTATGGTTATGGGCTTCTTTATGAGACAGGCATAAATGATCTTACCGACTGCAAGAATAGGAAGGTAGGCCTTCAGCACGTAGGGTAATTGAACGTGTGCAGATGCTGAAGCGGCACGCTGCACAGAGGTATTCCCTACTGACTCAAAGTAACGCAGGGACTGGTAAATGGTCAAACCTGGAGAAAGCACAGAATCCATCTTACCCAGCACCCAAGGGACACACAATGAACCAATGAGTAGAGCTCCTCACTAATCCAGAGACCATTCTCGTAAGGTCGAACACAGATGTGTTAATGTCACTGGCTGTATGTGTGTTGATTATCTTTTAACTTCCCAAATGCATGTGGTGTTGGTATTGTTTTAGTGCAAGCTGCACATACAGGTTCTATCCCCGGATGGCATCCCAGTATGGTGGCGTTAGATTTCTGAACTCATTATCACTTGGTGCACACAAATGTGAATTTGGAATTGACTTTCCTCACACACTTCCTGATATGTTATCACCGTCGCCCGCTGTGCTTAGTCACTTCCTGTAGACACTCGCCACTCATGACACATCTCATGACACGTTACTATTGGTACATGTATGAGGCCAGTTAAACTGTAGTCAAGTTACTTGGAAGGGAAATTATCCTTGGCACAACCCCTTATTGCTTAACACTTGGGTTACTTCCATTTATTGTGAGCTAAATGAAAACAAAGGGAATGCCCTCATAGTGCGTATCTCATATATAACTGTTTACCTTCGGTGGTGACAGACAGGACGTATATAGGGATACAGACTGTGTAGCGAGTCCAGAGCATGCCAAAGGAGTATGTGCCCATAACACACAGAAATTCATGGGGGTACCTGTCGACAGAGAGCAGAGATACAAATGTTAACTAGCGTTTCAAGCTAAAATTGGCAGACATTAGCGGACAAAACTCAAACAAAAGGTGTGAACATTGCAAAAGACCATTGGGAAACAGTTGCACTATTAAACATTGCAGCTTAAGAAACAGTGTCTTGAAATCTCCCAAATCTGAGGCTGATTGTGGTGTTTACATACAGTATTGTGGCGCGTATATATATATATACACACATACATATTACTATAAGTATACTATAAGTTTATTATACTATAAGTATAATAAGTTCTTCAACTCCACTTTTTACTGTGTTCGTCTCACATGAAATCACACTGACTAAATTTGGGCTCAGTTCAGAGATGCAGTGCACATTATGTACCTCAATAGACCTAGAATATTCCACAGGAAGAACTGTACACAAACAACGGGTTTACTTTGGATTTCCTCCGTCATGATAATGACCAAGAATAGCAGGAGGTTCCGCTCCAATACCTGAAACCAAACGCATGTATTTGTATTTATAATAACCTATAAGGTCACCTGATGGCACAGAAGAAACATCACTGTGAGACATATACCTGGACAACGCGTGGTAAAAGCCTGCCCTTCTCAATGCCATCTACAATGTGGAACAACTCTAGAACAGAGAATAGCTGGCAGAAGGTCATCACAACCCCTATAGAGTAAAATGTGTCCACTAAGGCATCTGAAAGTAAAACAACAGCCATTTAATTAGATGCTATAATAATTACCTTCATATGTTTCGACAATAGACTATAGATGCCTCTATGGTGGACAAAGGAATAGCTACATTATGAATGCATGCAATTTTGTATAAAAGGTCCCATACAAATAAACAATTGGCCCTATTGTACTAACATATAGGCTTCTGTATTAGTACTGAAATAGTTCCGTGTGAAGTCTGTTGCTTATAAAAGAACCGTTGTGTAGGCAACATCTAGATTGACTTCTGTATTTTATGCAGCCTCTCACCTCGACCAAAAGTAAAAAACCTCGCAGTCGTATTTGCCAGGATCCACGTATGACCGCAGAATTGGAAGAGGTTATACACGAAAAGGTAGAAATGTCTGATGGTGAGTCTGCAAGTAAGACATTACATGTTACAGTGGATCTGTGGCGTTAGTCAAACTTAAAATTGTCCTTCGCCCCCTCCCATAAAAAAATCCTCCACACGCCCTGTCGAAAATAATAACAAAGAATTAAAGGGAATTTGCATGTTGATTTGCAACGCGGAAAACGTTGCAGTAAGGTTTTTTTGTTTTGGTTATTTTTCCATTTCGTTTCGAGTCGTGCTTCGCGGGCAAAAAAATAATACATTTTTAAAACAAAGATTTGTCGTTATGATAAACAAAGCTTGTGTTTTGCATGCAAATGCAAACTTTTATTCACAAGTAACGGTGCGTGTCTTACCTCATCTCATTACGCTAACTGAAGCAGGAAAGTACAAGTGGATTGTATGGTACTTCAGTACGATTATTCAACTTCTAGAGGAAGCTTCACTTCTATTTATCTGTGACTGACGTCATGATTAGTCGAATAACGTCTTTTAACCCTTCAGTGAATTTGTATATTCACCTATTCATGTCTATTCAACTGAGTAGATATTAATGATATTTGCATAGTTGGAAGAACACCTATATGAGAAAATATAGGCGCATTTTCTTTACATTTGTACAATTCTTTTTTTTTGTGTGAAAATAGGATAAAATATAGATGTAGATTAGGCCTATGAAAGTTGCTAAGAAACAGCTTTGAAAAAAATAACGCATCAATAAAGGTGAATCACTTGATCCCTATTAGGCTACTTTTGTTTCACTTTTTCCCCTCTATATTTAAAGTTCACATACAATCTAATTTAATATTACACGTGTTTGATAGGCTATGTGTGGCTGGTTAAAATTGTGACTAACTACTACCAACAGATTTACACACACAAAAAACGTTTGGCTTTTATTAGTTTAATAGGACAGTGTGTGATCCATGTTAAGCATGGAGGTGTAGATGACAGTGTCACGCGAAGGAGGTGTCGGCTGGTTCATGCGGGTTCATGCCCCGCTCTTACTACAGTATTACAGTACTACAGTACAGGAATTTCACTACAGTAGGCTGCAGCAAGTGGAGTTAGCAGGGTCAGAGGGAAGACATGCCACCGCATACAGGCAGGGTTTAGCCTACTGGTGACAATTTGCTACATAGCTGTATTTCAAAGCATAACATTTCCGATGATCAACAACTTCTTAATAATTCCAATCACTTCTAGTAGATGATATCCTTTTCAAACTTTTAAACTATATTGAACTTTTTTCAAACCCTGGGTTGCTTCCTTACCTCAGTCCCACGCTTACATGGTACTCAATGAACCGGAGCCCCCTATGACTGCCATTGTTTTTTCAAAACACATTTCTAACCCATCTATTTAAAAATGTCAAATAGTTAACTTTAATAAGGAACCTACATATAGTTTACATCAATATGACTAAATTATATAATAGAAATACTTCATACCAGGTGAGGTGCACTATATTCTTTGCATGCAAACTTTACAATATGCTGAAAATTGTTGAAAATGGACAATGGTTTCCATTAAACAGTTTTGTCTTCCTTGTGTTCCTTGTGTTCCATATACCATTCTCTCAGATAGCCCACAGTCAGATTCCAACAGAACACTATTTTAAGTGTGTCTGCAGCGCTTGAACACCGACTGGCCGAGACAGGTTAATGTTACGCGGTGTTACTGGGTGTACTTTCATTTATATTCAAAATATGCGAGCCTGTCAACAGTCTCGATGCTCTGGGAACCCTCGGATACTGTCCAGGAGAGGGCAAGTCTGTCTGACTCCCCAAAGCTGTTAAATTGGGACTCTGTCTTAGCAACTGTGATATTCATAGACCATAGTAAACCATAACCCTTCTTTGTCGGAACTGATTTAAATCCTGGTCCTGTCTGGAAATTTCAAATAGTTTCACTAGCTGCTCAAAAGGTGAAGGGAACACTGAAATCACACATCGGGTCTTGATGAACAGAATGGCCATGGCGTCTCCAGACTCTTGCACCTCTGTCAGATGTGCGCCGTGTGAACATGCTCTCATCCGTGAAGCCAGTGGCGGTCCTGACAATACTGGTGTTCTCTGGCGAATGCCGATCAAGCTGCACTGTGAGCACAGGTCCCACCAGAGGACGTCGGGCCCTCATGCCACCCTCATGGAGTTTCTGACAGTTTGGTCAGAAACATGCACACACAGTAGCCCACTGGAGGTCATTTTGTAGGGCTCTGGCAGTGCTCCTCCTGATCCTCCTCGTACATAGGAGCAGAGAA
>JAODLI010000261.1:0-12176 GCA_027575585.1 Percopsis omiscomaycus | reverse complement strand
GATATATATCGTATATCGATATTCAACCTAAATATATCGGGATATGACTTTTGGTCCATATCGCCCAGCCCTAACTTAACAGATGGCATACTGTATTGGATATATAAAATTGGATTCATACAAACTTATTAGAAATAAATTCAGCTTATAGTTTGTGGAAAACTAAGTTTGTGGCTAATGGAATACTCTCACTTAAACAGGTAATGAATATCTGGTCTGCAGTTCTGCTGTTACATGAAAAATGTCTTCCTGTTCAAAATCCCACTTAAATATAAATTTATATAAGTGCTACAAAAATGTAAAAATTAACCCACAGTCTCTCTCAGCTATTATTTAGGGGTAACAGGTGTCTGAGATGCTTATTAACCACTCATAAGCCCAAGTCTACAGTTACATCCCAACCTAATTAATGTCTGTTTGCAAGGAAACGTATGATGTTTCATCATGCAAAATGTCTAGTTCTATCACACACGCATGCACACACACTGAACTTGTTATCTCCAACCAGCACCAAACAGGCAGTTTACAGACACATCTTTATATGTGGGGAGGGATACAGAGGAAACTGTACAGGGGGAAATTTTAATGGACTACTTCCCTCAGACCAAACGCTCAAGCACAGCTAGGAAAAAGCTTCGAACAAACCATGGAAACCAAAACAATGAAGGGGAACGCAGGGAGAGGGAGTGAGAGAGCGCCATGTTTTTTTTTTTAAACAAATGAGCAGGACGTGTCTTTGTTTACTGCGTTTGTCTACAAAGTGTGTGGGCATAAATCTAGGACTATAACCACAATACAGATCAGCCCACCACCTTCTTGTGGCACCAGTTGGCCTTTTGTTGTGGCTCCTGTTAAAAACAAAAGGCCTACAGTATATTCCAGCCCTTCATAATGGTTCTAGACAAATGGCAATCTCTTGAATGATGAATTTGATGCACTCAAAAACACCATCAGTATTCTCACAGAATAAAAGATTCATTTTGGAAACATACAAACTGCATCCATTCGGAATATGTGAATAAGTCAATGAAGCAGAGCTACATGGTATTAGTAAGCACAGAAAGATTTCAGGATGACTTAACTCCAGCCAATTTTGACTGTGACCTTATAAATCAATAATTCAATGAAAAAATAAAAATAAAAACAAACATATGTGTCATGGATCAGACTTTTGAACCCCACTTTATATTAATACAACAACGCAAGTTCAATTATAGTGTAAAAACTGGAATGGAACATTGGCCCTGACAAGCCCCGCTTGCCATTACTGTCTATTGTGGAGCCAGGCCCTGGCTTTCTGGGGCAAGCGCCTTGGCATAAAGTTTTACACAGGCATTCCAAAGGTTTGTCATAAATGCAAAGTAGTAGTAGGTGGAGGCTTCTGACTCAACCTATTCGTTGTCTGCGCTTCTGGCTGTGTGTGTGGATAGTTGGCTGACTAACTGGGTAGTTGGTTTGTTGACCTGCATATTGGCTGGCCTAACAAGTCGAGTGGCGGACTGGTTACTGGTTAGCTGGCTAACCACTTGTGACAGACTGACCTAGAAGATTGGCCTAGAAGAGTGGATGGCTCATCGCCTGTTCCTTCTGCACCAACGGGTCGGCAAACAGGTCCGAGTGCATTGTGTTTGGACAAAGAGGCCATGCACAGCCCACAACAAAAAGTGACATCAGCACAGAAGAAAAAAAATAAAAAATACACAACAGGGGCGCGAGGAAGGACGGGGGGGGGGGCCCTACCATTTTACTCAAAAGGTCCAAGGGAGCTGATATTCAACTCCTACAAATCAAGTTATTGGAACTGGCCAGCAACATCATTCCCAGTGGCAATAGACCCACAAAGTAGCACAAATATCTTTATATTATTACGTATACTATTACGTAGTGATTCATATTCATGCCATCAAGAACTCTAAACTGAACATCTCTTCTAAAAAACGCAATTAAATGGTTTCGTCTGCAGAACAAGTGTTGCTTTATGATTAAATGCTTTGCAAACTCCACCTTCACCATCAAATAAACAAGAAAAAGCGCAACAGTCCTAACTAGCATTTTGAAAAGGCTCCTCTATAGTGAAAAGGCTCTTCCATAGTGCTCAGTAGCTGCAGTGTAACCAGCGAGACAAACTTGTTGCAAACTACCAGTTTGTTTTTGAACAGCATAAACTATAGCATCAAATAATATGAAATATATAACCAACCCAAACACATTCGAAAAATGTATGAATATTACATAATGCTATATGAAAAAGAATTTAAACAAAATAATTTAAAAAACCACCCCTACCAAAAAAAACATCCCTGAGTCCTGACCCACAGGACTGGGTTGCTGGCTGTGGAGAGGCCTGCTGAGAAGGCTTGGCCATTTCTCCGTAATCTTGGAAGGAATTTTTTTTCCAGCCAGAATTTCCTTAGAAACTGACAATCAGTTTCTGAGAGGTGAGATAGAGTGAGAAAGACCGAAAGGCATATGAGGCAGTGAGACAGCCATACAAAGATCAGAATGATGGAATGATAGTTTAAAAAGAAACACAGTGAGATGGAAAGAGATAATAGAGTCAGAAGAAGCAAAAGAAAGAATGCATGCGGTTTAACCACTCCACCCTGTTCCATTCAATGCAGGTCAACACAACCTGTTTGTTATGAAGCTCGGATGGCAGTTGAGTGTCGTTGGTCTTATTTGCCTATACTCTGGAGTGCCTTTCACATAGCTTGCCCAGAACAAAAGACGCACATTGTAATGGCGTGTTGTAGCCATATGGATGTAGGACAATCGTAAACAAATGCGATAGAAACTTCGCCACATGGCAAGCAGAGCGCAAGACCACAATAACACACGAGAGAGAGGAGGAGATAGCGAGAGAGCACGAAGTGGTCGTGTTTCCGATACAGCGGAGCTCAAAAAATAAATAAAATACAAAAACAAAAAAACTTACGTTTCTCGTCATCTGCATAAACTAACGAGGCTGCTCTTGAAAGAACATCCAGTGGCGTTTCCATGCCTGGCTACCTGTCAGGGGGAGGGACACTAAATTAAACATGTGGGCTACAATAATATAATAATATTGCGTTCAAACAAAACTACCCGATAAAGATGCTGGTGCATTAAATAACTTCTCATTCAATGTTTAATCGTTTCAATTTCCACTTGATAAACTGGTTATGCGACAGTTTTGTTAAGCTTCGGATGTATTAAATCATATAAAATTGTTAAACTTCGGGGTCGCACACGTCTCTCCATTTAACGCTTCAGCGATGTCTCGCGCGTCCCTTCCCACTTTGAACATTCCAAAGACACGTACTTCTTCGTTTCCCCGGGGAATGACTTTTAATTATTTTGTCGGCCTCAGACAAAAATAAGACTTTCAAAAGCCTTGTTTTGCGTATCCAAACTCACACTATTTCATTTATTTTGACATGAATGTGTTCAACAGTGAGCAACAATCCAGAAAATAAATAAAAACACCATTTCCTTATAAACAAGTGCGGTCAGTGCACCGTGCTATTCTCGGCGTTAGCCAATATAGCATGAATCCATAGAGGCGCGAATGACGTTTAATCAATTCCTTTCTAAATTTAAGTAACTTCGTAAGTTACTTAAAGTTTTGATCAACTTGAGCGCGCACGTCGCATAAAATCACTTTTCACATGAACGTTGCATGCGTTACAGTAGCCTACCATGTAGGCTAACAAGTTTACTTTTCCTCGCTACAGTATAATACATACCTCCTTTTCAGCGCCACTTTGAAGTCTTCGAAAACACAATGTTCACAGCCACAAATACAAAACAAATTCAAAAAGTGATATCCAACAGAGAGGAACGAAATTCGAAACACCACAACAGAGCTGTCTTGTACGATGGACAATAATAGCTGTGGGGACGCAAACTTGGTTGTAAACGAGAAGGGGGGGCAGCAAGAATGCCTGGAATGATGGAATTCTGTTTCTAGCAGGTGGTGAAAGTAAGGAACGCTGATTGGCCAAACCTGTAGCAATGACATCAGCATGCCATTGCATCACATCCTTTAGAGTTTGTGTCGTGTTTTTCTTCAGTTAAGACTACAAATAGCCGCAGTTATACAAACATTAAAGGAATCACACGGGGGTTGCTGTGACCATTTCCAAACTACAATGATATCGATTACAGTTTAGTATACAAATGTAATGTAACAAGAATAGCCTAATGAAAAATAATTCAGATACATATAGATTTATAGGAAATAGGAAAAAATTTGACTTCACAATAATCATACTTAATGCCAACCCAGGTTGGCATGAAGTAAACCCCCACAGACTGGTATTTAATTAAATCAGATGTTGAGGTGTGGTAGAATGTAGGGACATTTCAGTTTTTTAAAAATAAAACAAAACCTATTTTTTGTAGATGACAATGCTAAAAAATGTGATTCTCAAATGACTGACTACTTAAAATAAGTGGGGCTATAGTTTGAATGCTCTAAGAACCCAGATTAAAAAATATAATGTAATGTTTTGGCCATTTTGGAGGGAAAATGGAGAGCAGAGTTACTAATCGCAGGGTATGTGTATGTATTGCAGAGGCCCAGCATTTTGCAATGACTACAATTTCCAAAAATACAGAATGCTCTGGTTTTCTTAACCACTTTATTTGGATACTCTTTACCTTTCATGAAAAAATGAAACATTTCTGTGCCACATTTCTATAAAGCCTATTTGGACTTTCAAACAGCCTTGAACATGGTGAGTGATCACATAGGGACAACAAACCCGAAACAGGATTAGGTCAAAGGGATGGACTTCTGTCTGATGGAAAGACTAACAGTGAAGGGCTCATTTAGCAGGCAGCCAGAAATGAGCGCCTGGCAAACTGACAGGGTCAGGAAACTTGTGAAACCGAAGGCTTCCTCCTCCATCCTTTCCACATCTTTATCAACTTCTTTGAACTGTATGAAATACTTTTCCACAAGCCTGGGAAGGAGCAAAACACAGACATGCTTTAAATGTTTAATAAATGAAAGAGCACCAAGACGAGCTATTATTTTCTAATTTGTATATTCTTTAAAAAAAATCTTAAATACAAATACCTTAATATGTGGTGTGTTTTTCTTAATATATCAAACATGTACTTTTCATAATGCATTAACAAGACAGTTGGAATACTCACCAGCCGTGGCAATGCCCTTGACACTCTGCGTTATACTCGAAGACTTCACAATAGAGGAGATACCTGTGAAATAGCGACAACATGTCGTGCTCGCATTTGACATCAAGCACATCATTATACTTTTGTTATTGTTTAAACATACGACATGTTTGCCTACGCATGGTGCTTTCGTTGGACTTTATGAATGCACACACACAATATACACATACAATAATTGAGATTGGAGATTCTCTGATTATCCCCTCTTTCTTCCCCTATACAGTACTTTGCCCCATGCATTCACCTGTCCCTCTCTCCTTACCCTGCTGTACAACAACCCCACAGTCTGGGTCCTGGGCCACCTGCAGCAAGATCTCCTCCACATCTCGATTCTTGCCAGGAGGATCAACTAGCCTTGTGATCCTTTGTTGCAGAGTCCGAGGCAATGCCATCAACTGTACAAACTGACCCTCAGGGCTTTTGTCCACCTGCAGATACACAAACAATAATATTTGAAGTGATAGTGTGGAAGATCTGGTACGGTATCATTACATGAATTCATAAGAATTTTAAAACATCCAGTATTTCCGTGATAGCGTACACGTGTAATATTTGAGGAGAACATAAATGTCTGACTTCCCATCACATTGAAATTCCTTAGTGATGTGGAACTACTTTCAGCAGTAATTACAACACCAATGTGTTTGAACATAAAACGAAAGCGTGGGATTGGATGAAGCACATATTTTCCATGCATCATTTTACAATGCTGCCCCCAATGGCCAGATAGTAGACACTGATTTAAGCATTAACTAAACAAAGTTGCCTAATCCATATGCTGTCACTTGACGGAAAGTCAGGTCTCCTCTGAATGGCGGTGCATACTGTAAATGCACGCCAAATCCCTTCACAACACAGCTTAAATGTGAAATTGGTGTAGTTCCCGGTAAATATCAAGACTAATTTAATTTGAAAGAGTGCATTTTTGAACTGATAGCATATAAAATCCTCGCTAGCTCGGGAAGGGCACTACCTACAGACAATGCCTGCTGACATGTTTTTTCCAGGACCTTGTAAAGCCTGGGGGAAGAGTTATGTATTCTGTTTTTCTACCAAGGGAGTGGCAGTGGCAGTATCACACAAAGACAAGATGAAACCTTACCCATGGACGGGCAGTAAGTACAGTAGACACGTGTTTATACCTGCTTGGTCGCACGAGTACACATGTGCACGCCAATGCAAGAACATAGACACATTTTCGATGCTGTGTCAGCGAACATGAAAATCAGGGACGGTGGCAGCGAAGCACCTTTAGAAGCAAGGAGCAGAAGATATTGTTCCCTATTCAGGACAATTGTCTTGTCCAAGACTTCTATCCATCATTCGACATGGAAATACTACTATATAACAATAGATCTACTTATGTGTTCCAAAATAGTTTTGTTGGGAGGAGTTTAACTTTCTTCATTAAGTAGTTGTGTGTGTGTGCTTCTGTGTTTTCTGACCTCTAGTTTTCCTTGATGAGGCTTGTATACCACTTGAGGGCAGTCCTGCAGAATGTTGCTGTACAGAATCCGAAAATGCTGCATGTTGTCATTGACAATATTTGCCACCTTGGACTTATCCTCTCCAATCACCATCCGGAAATCGCCTTACAAGAACACAGATATATAAACTTGACTTAAAGTAAGTGCTACTCATAAACCGATTGCCTGACCCAGAGTTAAGTTAGGCGTGGGTTTATTGTGAGAGGTCTATTTTAACACTGGACATTTGTTCCAAACTATGAAACACTATACGACTACCCATTTCTATGTGGGTCATCAATATATTATCTCTACCGCAGACCCTTCCATTGTCATGTTGGATGACATACTATGCAAAATCTTCAATTACATTATTTGAGTTCCAGCATGTGGAGTGAATTACACTCTATATTATGATCACTTTCACATAGGTGTGGAGTCTGCAGACAACATGGAACCACACCCAGGTTGGCATGAAGGAAACCCCACACTACGGTGGTCTGGGGTTTCCTTTCAGGCTTGACACAGCTTTGACACAGCTTTGACACACTTGACCGAACATACCCAACTCTCGAGGCAAATAGTAGGAGAAAACAACCAATAAACACACAATGTCTTTGAGAGAGATGACAGTGGCGATGAGACTGTTGCACATACTGCCATCTAAATAACCTACAATGACATGCGCGTAAAAGGTCATAACAGTGTGTGTGGCCTAATTACCGGCATAGGAGAGTCCAGCTATCTGCAGGAAAAGCTCTTCTTCAGTAAAGCTCTCAGGCAGCATGAGGAAAGAGGCTGTAACGGCACTCTTCATGTTTCCCACCAGAGCAGCACGCAGCTTTCCACTGTCATTCTGCACCAACATTTTCACCTGCAAGGACACACGCACACTTCACAACAGCCCACTGACGGGCCACTTACTAGCTAGTCCATGTACCACTCCATGTTAAAATAAATTATAAAATCAAATAATGAAAAAATAATAATTCATTTGTGTAGTATCAGTAGATTGAAAGTGTGCCTACTGGTTTATGCAGGCGTCCAGCGACGTACATGGTGTTCCAGTGCATCAGGTCATCAATTAGCGCCTCAGTGCTAATCACACCGTATTTAATAACCTGAGAAACAGAGGAGGTGATAATGACCGTGTGGTCTATAAATACACATAAGCAAGGTTCTCTTGAAATGGGACATCTAAAATAGTTTTAGGTGTCATGTTGTAATAAAACACATCCAATAGCACTATTTAAATATTGCAAAAACACACAATATTTGTCCGCTAAAGGTCTATAACATAATTCTTCTAAAATGTATTAGTATAAAATATTACACTCATAAATTCAGGGGAATGTCTATGAGACCTGAAGTAATTTGGACATATACTATTCTTGAGAGATTTACGACATCTTGAACAAGAAAAGGCAAATTAATCATCAGAGACTTACTGGGGTATTGTAACAAGGAAAACATAAACAAAGCATATTTACTGTATATCACAAGGGCACACAGATATGTGCATGACAGACAAGTGATTATACCCTTCCATCCACAGGAACAAGTGTATTGTAATAAACCCCTGCCCCTTGGTCATTTTGTATGGAGCTGATCTTCCTGGGGCCCAGTAACTTGAGGATGGAGTAGTGTTTGCGGTTTTGCAGCAGGTTCATGGTGTGCCATGTAACAGGGTCATCCACAGTGAACACAAAGTCCAGCATGTTCTTCTGAAAGTTGGGGTAAGGGGAGAGCGGTAAAGCTGTAACCAAGACCATCATGACATATAGTATTTCACTGAAACATTAAATTGGGACTTTCAGCAGTGGTGTCTAGAAACTTGGATAAAGGCGCTATATAAATCTAAGTTATTATTATTATTATTATTATTATTATTATTATTATTATTATTATTATTATTATAAATATCCATCCGCCATCCACCATACATAATGTTGAGCCTAGGGAGGTTAAACTCATGTCCATCAACTCCTAGCACTGTCAATGTTAGAATATTGGAGTATTAGTGTATATTGCCTTACAGACAGATTGCGGCGTATAATGATATTATCAATTTAAATCCTAACCAGAATGTAGTGTCTTACCCCCATTTGACCTTGAGTGGTCCCGTGTTGTTTAAAAACGCCGGACCCATAGGCAAAAGCCAAACTAATGTCTTGGGGAAAGTGTGAAAGGATCCTTCTGTAAACCACACTAGTGTTCTGTAAAACTGGAAGAGTCATTTTGACAAATAGAGGGTAACTTCATTAGATAGCCAACGTTAGCACTTTTGGTCGTCGCAGTACGGCAGCTACATTGTTACGAAAATATCAAAACTAAAGTAGAGGAAGTAATTTTTCACAAAAGTTACAATCTACCACAAACACATACATCAACAACTGTTTGCCTGTATCTGACTGTCTCGCTATGCACGTCGACGAAGATGTGCGTAATATATGTGCGCAAAAGACCATAGGCTCACGGGAAATTGAGTTCATAATAAATCCATGAATGTCTCTCAGATTCGTGTCTGTGTGGTTTGTGTCTGCCAAGATGGTAAGCGTCACGCTCCACGACCCATCCATAATAACTTCAGAGTTACTTATTATCTTATTAGCATTGGACAAACCTTTTTGCAGTAATTGATTTGACTAGTTTGCTTGTGAGGTGACCAAGTGCCTACCATCTAACATGAACCACCTGCAGCCTGGCTCAATCATGGAGGCAAGGAATATAGAGAATATGGACACATATGGACACAGTCATTTTTATCATACGCATAAATATGAATTAAATTGTAAATACAACCTCATCTATTTTAATAATTGAAAAACACATAAGTCCAAAAAACTATTCTTACCTCAGACTGCCAGAAGAGGGCAGTCTTTTACCTTAATTCTCCCAAACTGATAGCTAGATAGATAATGTATTTAAATCAGCACATTATCATGAATATTAAAATATTCCTGATATTTACTTGCTGCTTAAATATTGAATTAAAATTATTTACTACATTTAATTAAAGTAATAACTGACCTTTCATTTAGATTTGTTTTTCATTCCTAATCAATTTCATGTCCAGGCTGGTGACAATTAGATTCTTTATTACCCTGAAAATGTTTGATGAATATCTAGATGTAATAATTCTGAGTAGCAGATTATTGCTGTTGTCATGGCCAACCTTTAAATTCTGGGCTTGAGCTATTGGATATGAACCATAGGAAAAACAAGATTTATATTTTTTAACTGACATTTAAATGTGTCTCCTACCAAAGTGAGACAACACCTTTTAAAATTGGGCTTTAAGATGATATGTGCGAAGCCTGAAGCCGTGAAACACCACCTACACCAATTCAAAGTGAAATTACTTATGCATGAATATATGTCAGGCTGGTAAATATTATTACAGCTACTCAGTGTGGTAATAAATATTGCATTTGCTGTGGAATTGTACCGATGGGAGTGGATGCTGTCCAAAAGGAAATTCAACACCATATTACATTTTATTTATATTCTCTTATTAAAATGTTTGTTTCCTTCGCTCCCTCTCTCTTTCCTGAGTCAAAAGGCAGTACAGGCCATCATCTATCACTGCAATAGTTGTTATTCATAGGCCTAATGTTCACATTGTTCTACATAAATACTGAATGAGGTTTAACGAGAATTAACAATACGTCTTTCTCACATGATTTAGTAAGAGTAAGAAAAGTTATCTTCTTGGTAATAGATGATAGAAACACCACCTTTCAACACAAATGAATTTTGATAAGGGCAGTGAATCCAAAGTTATAGTGTGCTTTTTAAGTAGGGGTTGATGCCTTGCACTATAGGGGCTAACATCTAGCATATTTTCTTCTGTACTACATTATGCAAAATGTGTTTGCATGATTCCACTGAGATTGACAGTAAGATTCTAAATACAACCAATAGTTCATAGCATGTCTGCCTTTTAACGTTATACATGTGATTCTTTATAGTAACAAACCCACATCATATCACTGTCATTTATCTACAGTATCTATCTATCTATACTGAATATATATTCATCTCTCTATCGGTTCATCCTTCCATCCGTTTGTCAGTTACTGTAACATGAATATGCAATAAAAGTAGTACAAAACTTTACAGTCTATAACATGTTTTTCATCCTTTGACATTTGAGTAATGACCAAAGGCCACAGACTTTACATCCTTTTTCTGTAACCATTTTATGTCCCTACACACACACACACACACACACACACACACACACACACACACACACAGAGAGAGAGAGAGCAGGGCGGTCTTTCAGAACAGATTTATTTTATTCTCTGCTGCACATCCTGAAGTCGAAGTTTAAGTTTAAGTACTCCCCTGTCTAGTGTATGTGCTGTTGAAGCAGTCACATGGTCCAGCAATACTCAGTGCTCCACCCAAGTATTCTTCTCCATGGCAGATATTCTAGTGGTTTTCCTGTGGTTTTGCTATCAGCCACCCTGATAGACAACCATATTGTACATCTGAATGTTAATGTACAAAGATTTCAAGCAGTAGTTTGCAAGTTTGTATCAAATAAAGCTTCTAAATGTAAAGTAATAACTGTTCTGACAATCCCCCAACAATTCCTCCTCTTTCACTGGGCTTTTGCATGTAATTGTAAAGATGGTTTTACTGTTTAATGATTTCAAATAATTGCTGCAGCAAAGCAACATTTTGAGTTGGCAATAGATATTTTTATTGTGAAAGGTACCACACACCATTGTTTCATCTTAGAGTTAAATCTACAGTTAAGTAAATCATTTTGTTGATTTATTTTTTAACAAACACAGACCCATCTTACAGTAGTTTTAGCATCCACGTCCAGGTAATGTGAGATCTACCATTTGCTGAGCTCAGCAATCACATTTTAGAAGCAGTACAGAAAGAGCAATGTTTGAGCCAACTGCTGCAATCCTAAGGCAGTTTGAGGCTCACACTGACATTAGCACTCATACACACAATGTGTGTGCAACCACACACAAACACATACATCACAACACATCGGTGGAGCTTTCACATGTCTGTTGCCATGGAGATTCTTGCTGTCCGTGCTTAGTGATGAAACATCAAAAGGAAATGCGCTACTTAACACAGATTCTCTCTCTCTCTCTCACACACACACACATACACACATACTGCATTAAACATGAATGAACAAAACGCCAGTACACTATCATTGCTGGGTTTGAAAATATACTGTTTTTCATTAGATGGTGGCATACAGTAAATCAGCACCTATGAAACACATTTCCCTGGCAATTAAGGCATGGTGCAGAAAAAGGGAAGGTTTTAGCTGTAGAGCGCAAATATCTGATTGATATGGGCAAGATGTAACTATATATGGATGCTTAGAACCTAGCCAACTCTGGGGCTCGAACCCACGACCTTCTGGGAGACCACTAGACTGTCCTGCCCCCTTAGTTGTTATGCTAGAGAATTTACCTGTGTGTGTGTGTGTGTGTGTGTGTGTGTGTGTGTGTGTGTGTGTGTGTGTGTGTGTGTGTGTGTGTGTGT
>JAODLI010000260.1:0-12179 GCA_027575585.1 Percopsis omiscomaycus | reverse complement strand
TCTTATCCTCCGCCGAACCCCTAAGACTGACTCACCGAACCCCTGGGGTTCGATCGAACCCAGGTTAAAAACCACTGTTTTAAAAACTATAAAAATAAATATAAATGTATGAAATATAAATTTTATTGTATATAGATAATATATTTTTTTAAATGGGCAGTGTTCTCTTAATTTTTTCCATGGCTGTATACATATACTGTATATACAGTACATACAGTACATATATATATACAAAGGTATATTCCAAATTTCACATTCTATTTCATAAGAAAATTCTAGGCATATAGGGCAAAGAGACCTGCGTTGTCAGATGTTTGATGGTTGCTCGATATGAATCGTGAATATGTCAGCCACAATGTCACATGTCATACTGTTGTATGACAATGAAGCATTGTTAACACATCTCAAACCTTTATGTGATGCATACCGACATGGACAAGGACAGATTTTTATGTAATGAAAGAAAAAATAACCTCCTTATCCAAGTATCACTTCTCCCAGGGGTCAGGGTGAAACTGGAAGAGAGTCACGATTTTACAGAAACACCTTCAGAGTAGAACAGATCCACTTCTGTCATCCGTTTGACCATTCACAGAAGTTGCAAGGTATTATCAACTGTCTCAGGAACACTGTCAGTTCAAAACTGGATATCTGTCAGTGCTAGAATAAACAAATCAACTAGTCTAAAGTAAATCTTCTGGCTGAGAGAAAGATTAAACCGTCTGAGTAAGAGAATACTAAGTTAATTCCATACTCGTTATACTCTGTAGACACTGAACAATTGCCGCAACAAGCATGCAGGATCTTGTCTAGAATCTAGTAACACATTGATCTACAATGAGTTGTGAGATTGAGAAAGTAAACTGTCGATATTGTTTATAATGAGAAATGACTTTTTGCAGAAGAAAAGACAAGGTAGCAGTCTATTCTCTCTCAACTCAAAACCTAACACCATGTAACATTTATTTAAAGGTGCACTCCTTGATTGTGTTATAGCTCTCCCGGAACCCTAACTTTCGGCCCAGCTCTCTGTTTATATTTTAAACCTGCATGTGAACGAAGGTGTGGGACCTGCTGTTGGTATTTCAAACTAAAACAAAAATGTTTGTAATACTGGTTGGAACCACAAGGGCAACTACAGACAAAAAGCGAGGAACGTACCTTTACACAGAAACACACGGGCACTATTGTTACAACAATACATCTTAGGTTCATAACTGCAGCACCACACTGAACTGTATATGAGTATCCATATTAAAAAGAAATATTGAAATATTCTAACCAAATCATATAATTGGTTGCACTACTCGTAGAGTAGGGTTTCTACTACCATTCTACTACTCTTGCCACTCGCCACGTGTAGGGAGACAACTTACAGTGCATCCATATTTCAGGTCCGCATTATTTCAGGTCTGGTTGGCAGAGGCAAAGGAATCAGGGCAAATAGGACACCCCATGGATACACAGTTGGGTTCAGAACACAGGCAAACATTAATCTCACCACAGGGAGAGGCAAACAGACATTCTTACACGCACACACGCAAGTTTTGTTTTACTTTTTGAGCCACAACCCCCAACACACTTTCATCCCCCGCCCCCTCCTAAAAACACGCCGTGACCTCTTAGGATCCCCACCCATACTTTGAAAACCACTGCACTAAGACATGGTCAAGCCTCCAAGGAACGATACATATAACTGGATTTCTACATTATGTCATATGCTGTTTCCAAATTTGGTCGGGTAAATCTCCTGCTCACACAGGCCATCTGCAAAACATGCTTTCTGTAAGTTAATGAGCTCCCCCTCGCCTTGGCTGTGAAACATTATAAATCCACCCACCATGTCATGCCGCTGTCTCTCCTATAGGTACAACTGCAGTTTTGCCAATTGCACCCACACTAACATCTTATTTCCAAATGCGCACATATGCCAGGGCGGTATTTGATCGATGAGGTGCTACTCTGTGCACACAAAACACCGCATACACACACGCGCACCCACACACAGGTGTCTCTCTCAAAGGAAAGTGACAAGAGTATACATGTGTACAGATTTTTGATGTAGCTACTTAAGACACACAGATGCTCGCATTATATGCGTGCACACACAGGCAGACACACACACACACACACATTATGCACTCTCACGCGTGCATACACTTGCACATTCCCTGACAGAAAGTAGGTCAAGGACGTCCTTGTATTAGGGCAGGGACAAAATAAAATCTGTGATGAAGACTGCAACTGCAGCACAGATATCTGCCTGTGGTGAAGGCAAAACTGAGTGAGAGAATTAAGATGTATAAATATAGGGACATAATAAATGAGAGCAGAGCAGGGGGTTGAAAAGAAGGCAATGCTAATAAATAATTATGTCTTTGATGCAAACCTGCCTATCAAGACAATTTATAAAATGCAATACAGCTTGATCTGTTTAAGATCAAGAACGCTCCAGTTTATTTTGTGTGTTTTTTCATTTTGCATTATTCTCTGTAAATACATTGCCAATCCAGTACCACTGGACAATCGACAGTAGCTATTGTTCACATTAGACAATGTTAAAGGGGCAAAGGGGCGTTATGCTGTTTTAGTTTCAAACACGAGGACGCTAGAAACTCCTCACTTACCTGAAAACGCTTTTCCCCAACCACAGTTTTCAAACTAGGCAAGTCAGTTTGCAGTAGCAAATAGGGGCAACTTCTGTGTTTCGGGGGTCGCTATATACACAAAGGGACAAAATGTCGGATTGTCCCTTTAAAAGGCCTTAACAATCAACCCCCCTTCTGCATCTGTATTCCTATGGTTATTTAGGCCAGTAGACATTAAAGGTACACTCCATTATTTGTGTCTGGAATTCTGTGTGTGCCTCTCCTACACCTGAGCGCTGAGTTTCTCACCAACGCCTCTCTACTCCTCCCCCTACAGCCCTATACAGTCACACACACTTTTGTGGACAGCTGATATCGAGTGTATCTCTAGTTAGTTTTTCTATTCAACACTGTTAAAACAAAAGAAAACGGGTTAGTTGGAACCATTGAGCTCTCTCCCTATGACAAATGGACTTTCCCTATTCAACCGTTAACAACCCTTCTACAAATGTGCAGCAGCAAATAAATAAATAAATAATGAACATAAAGCACCACTCGTACCCTAACTACATCTGTAGTATTAGAATCCCTCTGAGTCATTATGACTGACAAAATCAAGCACCATCCCATTTTCCAAAACACCTCTTCACCCTTCGACCATCTCCACAGCCGGCCCCCTTCACTCCAGCTTCTCCTCTAATAATACTCGTCCTCTGAGGACCTGAGAGAGAGCACCAGGGAGGGGGTGGAGGAGAGGGATGGAGGCGCGCTAGCGGCACAGGCACAGGCAAGCGACGACTGGGGCCAGCGCTGGAGCTCCCTGCTCTCTGCAGCTGTGGCGATCGCTTCTGCCGCAGTGATGAGGAAGGGAAAGAAGGTGTGTGTGTGTGTGTGTGTGTGTGTGTGTGTGTGGGGGGGGGGGGTTATGGGGAAAGGGAAGGGAGCAGGGAGAATACAGAGGTGCTGATGATGGGTGTAAATACCCAGGCTTTGCACCTATTCAGCAGCACCTATTCTGTGTGGCCGCTAATCAGACCCGCCGTTGCGTTGAGAGGTCCTGTTTTAACGTGGGTGAGAGAGCCCCCCCCCTCTCTCACACACACACACACACCTCCGCCTATTGTTTCATTAGATGTGATGTAGGACGGGGCTTGAGAGACCACTCATAACGCTCAGGGAGAAGAAACTGTCCACGGGGCAAACCTGTGCACTAAACTGTGCCAGTTTAAGAGGAGGAGCAGGGAAACGCAAAGCAGAAGTGTTGATTCAGGGCAGGGGGTGTGTGTGCACGTGAGAAGGTCTGTGTGTGCGTGTGTGTGTGTGTGTGAGTGTGTGTGATAGAGCGAGTCCAAATTCATGTGTTCTTTTTTCTTACCTTTAGCAAAGACGGTGGTCCGAGGAGTGACGTCCAGGTCCAGCGAAGGGCTGAAGGGGAAAGCCCACAGCGCCGACAGTGTGCCGAGGAGCACCAGGGACAGCAGTAGGAGGGGCGGGGCTGATCTCCGCGCCCCCATATTTAGCAGCAGATTCACCTGGGCGCAACCAGGGCCTCTTGTTGTTTTACAGCTGGCAGCGGCGCCGACCCAACACAACTGTCTTCCTGCTCGATCGCAGCGGGCAGCTTAAGGCTTCTCGTTCATCTGTCTCAATCAAGACTCTGTCTAGAGAGAGGAAATAGAATGGACAATGTGTATTCAATTGAGGATGGACTGGCTATAATTGAATTAGAATTGCAGCTTGGAACTGGTATTTGGAGAGGCCACGTAACACATTGTAAAAGTTCCACTGTTATTATGATTATTTTCATGAAACGCAGCCATCAGCACATCATTTCCGTCAGAACATTTGAACTTGCAGATGCATGTGTTTTAGTCAGCATAGGAGAGGCTCTGGCTTTGTGCATCATCGCGCCCTCCATAATTACAACTAATTAGCCAACCCGAATGGCAGGTATGGAAAATGTTCAGGGATAATAATAATGTTACTGTGCGATATTGCAACAGCTTTGCCTCCCGATTACCAATGTGCACGCTGGATCTGGGTGATGGATAATCTAGCGCTTTAGGCCTCATGCCAACGGCACAATCTCCGCCTGGCTGCTCGCTTGGTGACTCTGTCCCTGGTCAGACCTCTCTCCTCTGCATGACGACAAGAGAGCATTCCTAGTTTAATCTCCACGGCTGCCTCAGTTAATTACTAACAAAGCTAACCGAGATCCAGTGATGCTTAGCTATATCTCAACAGAATGGGTACTATGCTTCGACATAACCCGCCAATGTGTTCACAGAGTTTGGGGGAGATATGGGGGATTCAAAGTGTATATGGAAGAGAAATAGGCCAAGCTGGGTGGTTCCTTTCAGCTGGCATTTCTGAATTATTCCTCTAGAAGTCCAATGAATACACATGACATCTGCTGTATCATGTGGCTAACCAAACTAAAAGGTAGTTGTATGTCAACATGTTTTTGTACTTTTACTGGAAGAGGGTACATGTATACCATAAACGTCCACAGGGAGAAGCCCGTAGTTGTGTTATGTTTCATAGGCTGTGTTGTCCTTGTGTGGGAACCCAAAGCAAACACAGCATTGTTATTTTACATCGGCCTCGTATTATTATGTATATGTGTGTGTGGAAAGGGGGGGGGTCGTTGACAGTCTGTTGTTACCTGACTTGATGATAGCATGGAAACTCCACAAGGAAAGGTAAATACGTTTGTCCTATCAGTGGCACGTCTAACGTGACAAGAGAAATCGAACCAAACAGCGGGTTGTGTCTGAAACACCTCTCACTCAGATAATTCTATCAATATCTCGCTGTTTATCGATCACTACTGTTCGATCTTGCAACAGATCCACTAATCTGTGGCTTGAAAAGCTTGTTGCCAGATGTGATGGTTGAGTGGAAGTATATTTTTGTCCTATCCACATACTGCTGTCGTGATTGATAGCTTCCAATATATGCAATATGCATAGATAAATATGTTCCCAGCCCAGCCAGCTGTCAGACATGATAGAATGTGTAAAACACATTTAGCAGAAAGATTAGGCTACTAATTAACCTGTAATTTTGTCACTCTTGTCATTAAGCAAAACATACAAATTTATGTTACCTTTAATTTTAATATATGCTGTATGTTGACTCCATTGGCCAAAGGCACTTAATTCATGCCACTTTTCCTATTTCAGAATAATTGTGACTCACAATAGGAAAGAGGAAAGCATGAGCCATTACTAAAGAGGTAATTCACACTGGGTAAGGGATAATAAGTACTGTAAATTCACTCTGTGGGGCACATTCGCCCTGATACAGAAAAAGAAGAATCTTGACATTAGGATTGCGTCTCATACAGTATAATCTGCTATTCTATGGTATTCTATGGAAGACGTGATAATATCTCCTGTGTCATTCAAGATAACGATAAGATAACAATGTTTCACCCTATTTCAAGACCCAAGGAATGTATTGTTAACAAACCATTTCATCCCTTGTATCAGCGGTTGGAAGCCCTTGTTTCTAACTTTGTTCCTTGTGTCAATACAATACCTAGCTATTTCAGATTAAAGATTCCGTTTTAAACTGTAGATTGTCTATCTAATTAATGGAAACCAAAGGAGAAGGCCTCGTGTTGTATTTTTGAAGTTTAAAAAAAGTAATAAGCCAATAGCCTAAATGTCTGACTTATCTCGTATTGATAAAAGTTAGTAATGAAACAGTAAATACAAGCCTATTGACGAATCTGAGATAACAATGAAGGTCAAACAAAGGCTAATAAAAAATAACTGGCTAAACCAACACCTTTCCTCTCTGGCGCAAACCGTGAGCAGATGGGATAAGATAAAAAAAAGGCTTTCATTGACCTGAATAAGAAGTCGTCAAAGCGATGCTATATGGTGAAAATATGTAACTTTCATACATCTCTCTCGACTTGTAAATGCGACCTTGCAAATAACAAATAGGATATCATAAACAAATCCATAAATTTATACCCTATGCACCTTTTCGTGCAGGACTGCAGCGTGGCGACAGAACAAAGCACAAGTCACCTTCACTTGGTTTTAAAAAATAGGTGCAGGAAGAGAGAATGAAGGTAAAGTAATAGGAAATGTGACAGAGATCCTGTACTACAAATAGACGCGCTAATCACTCACCTGATTGACGATAGCTTTTTGGAGTCTATAATAAGGATATATGGTGTCCCAGCGCTGTGTGCTACTCTGAGCAGTTTGCTTCGCTCTGTCAAAATCAAATACACACGTTATGTTGCCCGCCCTACTCAAATATTCTCTCGCTCTCTCTCTCTCTCTCTCTCTCTCTCTCTCTCTCTCTCTCTCTCTCTCTCTCTATGTCTCTAGCTCTAACTGCACGCACTCTAGTTCTGTATGGATCTCTATCTATGAGAAGTGTGCTCTGTAGGTTATGTATATTTGTAGCATACGTTACAAATTTGTAAGCAAGTTACAAATAAATTGTTACTATATTAGATTTGTATCATGTTAATCGATATTAATTTTACATATAAGGCAAACAGACTTTTATTGTCACAATCATACATCAATATCAAATAGCAATCATAAAGTTTGCGTTAGGATACGTTGTGGATTATTTCTGTGATATGTGACTGCCACCTGCTGGAAAAAGATGTAGATGACAACACCAGAATTTATCAAATGCAGAATTACTACATTTTACACGCACGCGCATGCACATTAGAATTAGATAATATGACTGAACTAATGTAGCCTATAACGACTGTTGACGACTATTGTTTTGTTATAAATTAACTGCTCTGATTTAGCCTATATGCTTCCTTGGAGTTTAGTGTACAAAACACATATCCCTTACTATTTGACTTTACCACTACTTCCTAATTAGGAATTGATCATATGCCGGGCGAAAGAAAATGACTTACATGCCGCGACATTTCCACTGGGTGGCGCTACAATACCACTTCGTTTATCTGGGTTGCTGGGAAATCCCATTGAAATCCACGACTAAAGGCTGTGAGAAACCCAGTTGCAGTGACGTGGTTTTAAATCCGCCTTGCTTGCGCTGGAAGTGTGTCATCGATCGAGTGTTTACATCTTGTTAACAGGACAGCAAACGCTACACCAGAAAATACCGATATTTTATACATGGAGAGCGTTTATTTAATGGTAAGTACTATTTATCTGGTAATATATAAACCCATTCGAGGTTGGGGTGTGGGTAGTAACTTTGTTCACGTAGAGGCGCTGGATAGTCTAACGTTAACCTGCTAATGCTAACTTAGCTAACTATAGTTGACGTTGCCGTAGTGTTAACAGGATCTAGCTAACGAGTCTTAGTCAACGTTCTTTAGCTTTACAGTATAAATAGCCTGGAGGTTTGCCAAGTATTGTTGTAGCCAGACCCAGCCTGTAGACAACCTGTAGGCGTGAATTGGCTTTAAGGTCTCCGACCACCACCAAATCTGTGACAAATGTTAGCTAGATGGTATCCTTGTGCATATTTGCTGTATCTAAGCTAAGCTTAGTTTTTGTTATTAACCGGGAACTGCAATTATCAGTGTAGGCGACATGTAGACAAGCCTGGTCTAGACTAGGTCAAGACGCACCGCGTGATGTTCTTTTTACAATTTAATGTGTTATGGCATTTGGTTACAGAGCAGTGGTGATACACATTTATCCTAATACTAGAGTTATATCTGGATTGCCCCGTTCACATAATTTGAATTGCTGTGTAGGCTGAATGTTTTCAGCAGCACTCAATAATGGCGATGATGGAAAACTGAACAGTAGGTGTCTATTAGGCAGGCTGTCCTTTCTGCTCATCTGTCATATCGTATGGTTATGATCAGCTCACTTCCACCGCCCTGCCACAAAATACACAACAGGTGCATACAAGGTTCCCTGAAGTCATACAGCTCTCTGCCAAGAAACCGCACCACAGGTGAAAGTCTGCCTTATCTGACTGTACATGAATTGGATGTTTGTAAATGTAAATCCAACTTTGCTGCCTGTTCGCAGGTGGTACTCCTGATAAGGGTGAGATGAGAATCGGCTGCTGTATGAGATGCGATGCGGTTCCTGGAAACACAAATCCTGCTTGTCTACCTGGATCTGATAGGACCAGTGTGGGAAGCACTGTGGTTTCACATAGAGAAAGTTGATATAAGATGTTCACATTTTTTACACAGATTTATGGTTTACAATGAAAACAACACCTAGGCCAGTCTGGGCTTGTATCAGTCGGCTGTGAGGAGGTATATTTTAGAAGAGGAATCTTTTCAATGAGGCGCTGCTACATTTGAAACTGGAGCTACGCTGTCCCACATTCATTTCAAGGCGAAAAGTTTTACCTTTCTTTGTTTTTGAGCACCACTCAGGATTTTGACCTGAAAGAGCTCATGCTCTGTACACTGTTTAATATTAACTACAGGCTAACAAAGCAATCGTTTTCAAAAGGTGTATTCCTAGTCTCCGGGCCAAACGCTTTCACAAGACGGAATATGACACCTGGGGATAATAAAAGCATAAAGTCTAAAAGTGGGGCTGAAATGGAGAAGATCAATACCCTTTTGTTTTGGTCTTCCTGTGTCAAGAGCAGTAGGCTTTTGGAGTGAGCTGCAACATCTTTTGTCTGCTCAAGGACACAGACAGACACAGTTTCACTCATGCTTCCTGGAGTTGGGCCAGAACCTTCTCTAATTAATACTTGCCACATCGCTATAGCATCTGGTCTGTTCTTTCTCAATGGAGCTACAGAGACAGAGAGCACTCAATAGTAATTTTGAGTTGATCTGGCTGAATATTACTGTGAGGTAGTAAACATGTTATTCTACCCCTCCCCTGCTGTTTGCTTGTGTGCCATCACATGCATGTTTACTTACAGTATGTGTCTATGCACATAGACTTGAAAGGTCTTAACATCTACATACTGTCACTTGTAACTCGTGTGCCAATGTAATCATGTGTCCGCTGATTACATTGTTTTCTGTGACCTGCGTTCAGTTACTCGAACGTAACTTGCAATAGACTGACACATTTCCACAGAAAATATTTGCTACGTTCTAGAGCTAGAAGTTTTGTTTCCATTTGCTTCATTTTGGTGGCGTGATAAAACCCAACTCCTCCCCATTTTAAACTAGTTTTTGGCTTCAGTGTCATGTCAGTTCATTGAACATGAAGCATACAATGCATACTAAATCTTTCCCTGGTGCTTCGATTACTGTGGATTGGGATCCCAAAAGCGGTTACAGGCCGATGCCTGTGTCTTTGGTGTTCCGAAATGAAATAATTATTTAATTTTGGGAGCTGAGCTGCACAGTGTTCAATGGTACACTCGTCGCTATAACGCCCCCAGAACTCAAATTTCAAATGTTTGAATTGGTAGCGAAAAGTGTGGGTGGCTTGAGGAGGAGGGGAAGATGACAGTGTGAGCCTATGAGAGCTGTGGGGGGAGGAGTAGAGAGGAGTATCAGCCACTCGCAGCACATGCTCTTGGCGTCTGAAACCAAAGAAACAATATTTTTGTAATGCTGGTTTCAACCACAAGGGTAATTTCAGACACAAATCCAGGAATGTCCCTTTTAAGGAGCCCTGCTTTAAACACATTTACCACATTGAGTTTGCTCTGTTCTGCAGGCCATGGTTAGGTGGTGACCCTTGGCCAGCCCGGCTGTGGGATGAGCAGAGCTTGGCAGAGAGAGCGAGAAGAAGGAAGTGAGAGAGCGAGTAAGAAGAAGAATGGGCAAGAGGATCTGTGGCTGCTGGCAAGCTATCTTCTCCACCGCACTACTGTATGGGTCCCTGGCTCTGTTCGTCTCCATCCTCCACAATGTGTTCCTGCTGTACTACGTGGAGACGTTTGTTTCGGTCTACAAGATTGACAAGATCTCCTTCTGGGTGGGGGAGGTAAGAGGAACTCTTACCACCTTGTTATGCTGTGCGTTTTAGTCTGGAAGACTTTCTGACTGTTTACTGACTGTTTGATTTCATCGGTACTGTATTCTTCAGCCATGCGCACCAGGTAGTCCGACTGTGTTAAATAAATTAGTGTTTTAAGAGAGGAGGCATTTAATTTACTATTGATTTCTGTGTCTCGTAAAAGTGCGGCTGTGAACAAACATGGTTTTTAGTGCTGGCCACAATGGATTAGCTGGTCAGTGATTCACTGAAACACGACCAATGATCCTACTTAAGTTTTCATTACTCCAAGAACCGTGGCAAGTGAGGGATGTTGGCCAATGTCTGCTGGCCAATGTCTGCTGGCCAATGTCTGCTGGCCAATGTCTGCTGCCATCTGATACAGTGTCAAATACTGGATCTGCTAGTTCTGCAAAGTTATATTAGTCTCTTTGTTTTCCTGTGTCTGTCTACAGTCAGTATTCCTGATATGGAACAGCCTGAATGACCCTCTGTTCGGCTGGCTGAGTGACCGCTCCTTCCTTAGCTCTCCACAGTAAGTCTGTCTGCCACGCTTGTGCACTCCCAGCCCATTCTTTGTTCCTCAGGGGAAATACTCTGGTCATTGGGGCTTGTATGCTGGATACCCTCTGTAAAAGAGAGAGAGAGAGAGACAAATTAGGTGTAGAATGATTTTCTAGCGATTAAACCTCTCCCACATGTCACTACTTTATTGGGCTCACCTGGTGGTACCAAGGTGTGATCAGATATGCTATTTCTATATACTGTTACTGTTGTCTTCCTTCCAGCTTGAACCAGTCTGGCAGTTCTCCTTTACCTCCCTCATTAACAAGTCGTGTTGTTTTTCCACACCATTCTCTCTAGAGAACTTTTTTGTTTTGGGGGGGAATCAGCAGTTTCTAAGATGCCACGCCATCTGGCACTAACTATCATTCTACAGTCAAAGTCACTTTTATCGCACGTCTTCCCAATTTTGATATTCTTAGTCTGAACAATGACTGAACCTCCTGACCATGTATGCATGCTTTTTTTTTGTATTAAGTTGCTTCCACATGATTGGCTGATTAAGATATTTGTATTAATGAGCGGGTGTACAGGTGTAATCAAGTGGAGACTGAGCGTAGGCATGATAAAGTGTTAGTAAATTGCAGATGAGGTGCGTTCAAATTCGGCAAACGTTCCAGGCGAACGGGTTTTCATTGAACTTTTAATTTTGAACTAACGACCACAGAGAGCAATACTATCGCTTAGCTAACGCTAAGGATTGATAACGATAGCATACAAAAACGAGGCTTTCATAAGGAAGTATCAACGTAACTCTTATCTGGGCACACATCTCCCTTAGTGCAGCGTCCATGTTTGTTCGCCAAGAACTTCCTCCTCAGACCGTTTGCGAACACAAGCAAACGGTCTGAGGAGGAAGTTCTTGATTGCAGAGCGTCCCCCTAAAGGTCACGCTCTGCCTCCCCAGGACGGGCTCTCAGATCTCCTCTCCAGAGGTGGTGCTCAAGCGCCTGCAGGCCCTCTCCCGGTATGGGCCCCTCTTCGCCCTGTCCTTCCTGGCCTTCTGGGTGGGCTGGGCCAGCCCGGGCCTGCAGTTCCTGCTGTGCCTGTGCCTGTACGACGGCTTCCTCACCGCCGTGGACATCAACCACAACGCGCTGCTGGCCGACCTCGCCGTGTCGGC
>JAODLI010000259.1:0-12179 GCA_027575585.1 Percopsis omiscomaycus | reverse complement strand
AAAACCTATCTTTTTTTGGTATTTAGTTGACAGTCCAAGGCCGGATAGTCTAGTGGTCTGGGTGTTGAACTCCCACCCGGAAAGTCATGGGTTTGAGCCCCAGAGATGGCCTGTAAGCATCCTTGAGCAAAATGTCTAACCCCTATCTGCTCCATGTAATAGCACCATGTAATTGTAAGTTGCTTTGGATAAAAGCGTCTGCTAAATGACCTAATTGTAATTATAATTATTCAGTCTGTAGATATTTCTTGTAAACTGATCTTGTTGGCTATAGAGTGGACCAATCAATTAACTAGGTATTATTTTACATGCTGTACTGTAATACGCATACATAGCAAAGAATGGACAGGGTATGGACAAAACAAGACAACAATACAGTCTTTTATAGATGACGTGGAGACGCTAGGAGCACAATAAAGAGCAGAGTTACCTGGTTACCAGGTTTCACAAGGCGGAGAGCCGCTTCTGCACACAGGTGTGCTGCTTTGATCACGTCAGCTTTCCTTCCTGTGGCGGGATTCTCCTGCACAAATGAACCGCATTGAGGGAGACTGCCCTTCGATGCATACAAAGTCTGCTCTACCAAGAGGGCCTAAAACAATAACAACAATGCAAAGAAACGCCTCATACCTTAGTTGCCCCCACAACAAAGCTGTGGGCAACGTTAGCAATGAAGCCATCGACATGAACGCCGAGATCTCTGTCATGGAAGGCAGCAAAACAGAGAACCCATCATTTGGAATGCGACATACCGGAAATGTGTATGCAATGCAATGTCTCACACTGAATAGCTGGTTTATCTACCACACATTTGCTCTCAGAAACGCTGTAGTGGACATTATTCCAAAGGGATTGGTACAAGAGATTGCGTTACAAAAACCTTATAAACCCAGGCTACAACTTTTGTTGTGGCCAAATACAAGCTTTAGGTCCAGGTAAAGTGAGAATCAACAAACCAGAATTCAATTAAACTGCCATAAGCAATGCAACGGCAACTCTGCGGATGACAGAAATGGCAAACAACAGGACACAAAGCGTCAACAGACACAGGGACCAGTGGCAAAACAACAACTAAGATGTAGAAACTCTCCATTTCCAACAGCCTTGCAATAAATAATAATATGCCAATATAATCATAGTAGAAGAACACATCTGAGATCAAAATCAAATGAAAAAATATACAGTACTACTGAAATAAATGCACCTTTCCATCCTTAATTGTGGTTTGCCACAGACAAGACAGTAAGACAGGACCATGATCATGAAGCAGGCAATCACCACTGAACATCAAAACCCCCACACAGACTGACATGAGAAGACATCACACACAGAGTGAAAACGAGAAGAAGCAAGGAACACGAGGGGGGTGGGAAGGGTGATAACGGGTTGCCTACATTTTCACCAGATCCCCATCTCTAATTGTGTAGTCAGGGTCACTCTTCAGGGGAGAGAAGTGGCAAACACAGTTATTGACTGAGACGCTGGTGGGAAAGGCAATGCCTGAAAGAGGGGAGAAAAAGAACCACCAAATCTTCATTTGGAAATAAATAACCCATAGCTGCAGTAGAAAAAAAAAAGTGTGTGGATTAAAGGCATACTCTTTTCACAAAGCTATTCTGCAACTCGAGACAGGACACAGACTAACAACACTGCCCTTTGTGACCGTTGGGAGTGTTTCCCACACTGCCACCTGACCTGACCTGACCCAAATACACACAACAGACGCCGCAGTGTTCTTTCCTATAGAATTTCAAGGCCCAAATATTACAGTAATAACATTTTCGCAAAAAATAAAAATAAAAATAAAACACCCTGGCCTTACAGTACCTTTCTTCATCTCCTTCTCCTTCTTGAAGACCTTTCCAGTCTCAGCCATGATGTAAGCATCACCCTTTTCACAGAGACTGAGCACTGACACACCAGAATTTGCAGCTTCCACCACTACAAGGAGAGCCTCTGGGTGATGAACGCAGAAATGGAAATGGAAATGGAAATATAAAGAAAACAACTTATTTAAATAAGCTTTAGCAAGTATATGTTCATGCATTAAACCTCTGTGTAGATAGGACGTGACAGCTGCAATAGACCACACAAGGGGCTGACATTGTTCCATAGCGGTACGATTCACAGTGGGGCTGTGTCAATTTAGGGGGTATCCCCAATTAAACATACGAAATCGTCAGCTTCATCATAATACCAAGCAAAGGAAATGTTAGGTTGGACTGCGACCAGCCTCCGGATTCATATAACGTTAGGTGGGTCATTTACTAAACTAGCTACCAGTAAGTTACAATAATTCAAGCGACAACTGGAGTGAGGTGAGCGTAGCTAAGCAACATACCGACGCAAAGTGACTAGCTAACGCTAGTAAGCGATAGTTGGCTGACACCCCCCGTTTTAAGACTGACAGCTCCCGAAAAGAACGGCCGAAAAGAACAGGTCACCCTAGTAATCCGCTGTCATGCTGTCACCACGGTACCGGTACTTGTCTGAAAGAACTTACGATTGGCGATGTCGCCTCCCATTTTATATTTCGTGACCACCAAGTCCTCAGCAACGGTCTGTTCTGGTTCCTCGTCAGACATCTTCAGTGGTTTTTTTAACACAACTCGCCGGAATGAAGCTGCACAGGTTTAGAGCGCCGCTATTCCCACATCCACTCCATCGGAGAGGATCTCTTCCCACACGGCTTGCGTTACGTCACGTTTCTTCAACCCGCCAAAACATTGACCCTGGTTTGAGGTAAACTTTAAGACGCTGAATTTATTTGGACCATAGCTATTTGTAGCAATATACTGTCAATGATTTGGATTTTACTGTGGGATTTTTTTTTAAATTCTATCCACATTTTTTGCATAACGCTCGTCATTATCCAATACCAACGTTAATCCTGTTTGCACAATGATATGAGAAAACTAATCAAAGTGATAATTGTCTTTAATAATAATTTAATAATATTTAATAATAATATGTAGGGCCTACATGTATCAATTTTATTATTCTAATTTAGGTATGGACTTATAATAAAGTTTTGCATCACGTTATTTAAACATGTTTATTGTTTACAAAACATAATACACCATTGCATCAAGATTTTGAACACAAAGAAAACAAAGAAATAGTACACAGTAAAAAAAGAAAACGTGGTTTGTTCATTTCACTGAGTAAACAAAAACACAAAAATAAAGCTTGTAATCTGGTCATTTTCCAGTAGTGTCGAACACTCAGTGCCATTATTGCTGGAAATACTCAACTTTTGTCTGAACACACAATGTCACCCTGTAACAGACAATAGTGATGTAAATCCTATTGTTCCTGAATCTATCCCCCAGGGACCGAAGTGTTGTTTTAATAAGACCACAGTATTGTCGTGGCTTTTATAGATTTTCCCTTCAACAATCCTTCATGAATTAGCTACATTTCAAGGGAGGACAGCTACAGAGGTAGCTAACTTCTTCAATGTGTGGTAGACTTCTTTCTTGTTGTTTTCATGAAGACACGGCCTTCGTCTTCAGGAACATCCTGCTGTGCCAATAATCTGGATTGTCAAAGGATCTATCTTCACCACCTGGTTCCCCAATTCCAGCTCGCACATTCAGACAGGGATCGAATCCTGATATGCGAGCCTCTGTGCCCGCCACGGCCTCCTCCTCCTCCTCCTCCTCCTCCTCCTCCTCTTGCATATTCTGGTACACCGCTTCATTGCTAGCTCCCAGGGGAGCGAGGGAGTTCATCTCCTCATACTCGTACGCTTCCGTGTCACCCCTTCCTTGTACCTTCAACTCCCCCTGGGCCCTAAGAGCTTGTCGGAGCTTTGGTTGTCTGTTGGTGTATTGGTAGTTGCTGTCCTCCATATAGTCGCCCTCGTCCCGCTCACCGTCTAACTCTCCCCTGAGGCTTGTCCTTGCCGCGGGATGAGGGTGTCCCTGCGTTGAAGGACTTTCCTCCTCTGTTTCGACGCCTCTGGTGTCCATGTATTCATATTCCACCTCAGCTGACCTCCGGTCTTCGGAATCTGAGTTGTCAGATGTTGCCTGGTCACTTTTAGTTTGACCTCCCGCGTGTACCACTGACGATGGGGCGTCACCTGTTGCATGGGCTGGCACAAGCCACGCTTGCTTCTTGTTCACCTTCAGTCGCTGGCTGTTGTCCTTGAGATGGCCACTACGCCTGAGCTTTCTGTTCATATACTCGTATTCTTCGTGGTCCGGATCGTCGCTGATCCTTCGAGACGCGAGGAGAAGGGTCTCTGGAAAACAAACAAGTTGCAGAGAGTGTGTTAGAGAGGGATTTTTTAAAAACAAACAACGAAATACAGTTAGTCAAGCAGGCAATATCTTTAAAGGTACACTCCTTGATTGCCTTACAGAGAGCCCCTTCAGCCGCAGCTCCATGTTGGATATTTGTAACACTGTTAACTATGGAAGCCTATGGAAGCTGTAGGGGAAAGGGCTGTCCCTTTAAAATAAATAAAAGATGTAGCTCTGGTAAAGGAAGTGCTAATCATTGGTTGCCTTGGACTTGTGGGCTACAGAAATATAACTAACTATTTAATGATTTCTTATTTATTTATATTAATTATTACTTCCAGACACAAGCTAAAGACCAGGTTATTGACACCGCCAGTGTCTGCCTCCAAATGTCTGCAGATGTCATTTTGCACCATTTATGTTGTTTATGTTGAGTTATGGCATTACTGTTGGACCCAGTAGATTCGGTCACATTTTCCGAAGAACCATAACAAATTAATAAAAGAACCAAATTCCATGACTGTTTTTTGTGACAAAGAAGTATGTGCTCCAATGATTCCATCACAGAAAAATAAGAATTGTAGTAATTATTGGAAACTCAAACTGCCATTGCATACATGTTCTTTACAAGTGTATGTCAACTTTTGACCACAACTCTTACCTCTTTCTGGGCTGTCTCCAGGAAGTACATATCCATTTTGGTCTTCCTCCTCCTCTGTGTCTGGAGATGGGGTTTCTGACGGCCCACCAGACATGCTGTCCCTCTGGGACATGTAGGCACTGTCTTCGCGGTGACGCTTTCTCCTCAGGCTACCTGCCGAGGAGAAGTCCTCTCCATTCATCTCCAGGTCCACTACTGTGCCACGACCCTCTGAACTCTCAGACACAGTCCTCGCAGAGTTTAGTCGAGAGCGTGAGAGCCACATAGCCTAAACATAACGGAAACGCAAACAGCACCATGTCAGTATAATGAAAACAATTGTCTTTGTGTGTATTACTTTGCTATAGTTCATTTGTATTTATTGAGATACATGAAATGAAACCAGTAAAGCAGTTTAGACCTTATCTAATATCTAGACCATATCTGTTTATCCCTTATCTAAAATCGCATAGTAATTTATATGCATGTCTAACCTGTCCTGGGTTGTCACCACCTGCATTCATGGGCAGGTATCCGGCAACGCTTGATGATGTCAAAACCACCTTCAGACAAAACAAAAGTAGTAGAGAAAATGTTATTAGCGCATCATAGACCTTTAAAGACCACACAATGGACTATCTATCAGGGAAGTCATTTTGTCAGCTACACTAGCGCGGAGCCCGTACTCTGTGAGTGTCCATCCTTGACAGGCGAGAAAGGCTCCTAGACTGAGACAGGTAAGGAGGCAGTGTGGTCAAGCTATCTTCCACCCATTCTACCTCCTGGTCCTCCAGCTCATTATTAAGCTCATCCAGGTCTATGCTCCGCTGGTGATGTTCATCTGGGCCAGACTCCTGTGGACTGCAGTCCTCCTGGTGGACAAAGATATAACATCCATAAATGCCTTGGGCTGCAATATCGAATGCCCTGCGGGCAAACAACAACATTTTACTACAATGTGTTGTATCATCAACATAGGAGTGCATTTGGCAAATACAGCGCTACAGTGGTCAAACTCAGGCTATTGCAGATTCATTTTGCTATTAGTTTATCTAGAACGCAGCTTGCATAGATGAGGAAGCCCATAAAAGCTCTCCAGGTAGACCCCTCAAGCTGTTTTGTTTAGCTTTTTCTAATTAGCAGCTAAAACCAGTGTGTTTGGTTGCTCTTCGGTGTGGTTCTAGCTTCCAATAATTCAAATAATCCATTGTAAATGTGCAATGGCTAATGGCGCTGACAAGGCCTGTCTCACCTTGATCACAAGGTAGCGAGACGGATCTCTGGCCATTCTTGTGAACTCACTGGCCAGCTCCTTGAAAGTTGGACGGACATTCTCATCAATCATCCAACCTGAAAGAAATTTAAGAAAAGAGTTTTTATTGCTGAGGGCAATGGAGAATCCAAAAATGACCACCAAACCATGGTGAATAATAATATAGTCTCGATGATTTGGTGCCGGAGTTCACAACGGTTGTAGTTAAAGGTACGCACACTTGACCATCACCATATAGACGTCAATAGTGCAGATTTGAGGCTGGGACAGACGCTCGCCCTTCTCCAGCAAATCAGGAACTTCCTGTGGACGCATTGTTGCATACGGCTCTGCCCCATAAGACATCATTTCCCAAATCGTCACACCTAAAGGATTGGGGTGAAGTCCTTTAAGACACTGAGGTGCATATGGTTCATAAAAAATACACTTCATGTAAGGAAGGATGCCAAAGACATGTGTGTCTTAGCATGCGGGGGACTAACCATAGCTCCAGACGTCACTCTGGTGTGTGTATTTGCGAAACAAGATACTCTCCAGTGACATCCACTTGATTGGTGTCTAAAATAAAAATATATATATTTCAGAGCCTCTCTTTATGAAACATTTGAAACATTGTCAGCATAAGTGGTGAATAAATATATTATATAATATAATAAAGATATAAAATAAAATAATAAAAACAGGTCTTCCGCCATCCTCATAGTGCAAATAGCGTATTTTATAGCTTGGTTTAACCTTCAAGGGTCTCCTGAAGGGTAACATTAAAATTTATGGACTGAAACCTTTAATTGTTTTGTTTATGGCCATATCCTAATCGGTGGGGCCAGAGCAGGTATTTTTCCTGCGGCCAAAAGCTCGGCATGGTTCAAGGAACCTTGAACGAGACACAGGGTTATTAAAGACCACAAACCTTCACTTCGTTGTAAAAGTATTTCTTTTCATCTGGGTAAAGCAGGTCCGAGATGCCATAGTCTGAGATCTGGACCATGAAGTCATTCTTCAGTAGCACATTTCTGGCGGCCAGGTTCCTGTGGACCATCCTATGTTCCTCCAGGTAGTACATACCCTGACCGGAAAAGGGAAAGCGAGCATTTTAGAACAGGTTCTGCTTACCCAGAAAAATACACACTACATTGTACTGCGTGTGCCTTGTTTTATTTTACCCTTGCAATCTGTGCACACCAGTTGAGCAGCCTCTGAGGTCCCAGGTTGGTTTTGTGATTCCTTATGTGTTCCAACACGGAGCCCTGGCTGCTGAGCTGGGTAACCAGTTGCAGACTGCTTCCGGGACAAATCCCCAGGACCCTCACAACATTGGCGTGGTCCAAGCTCCCCATCGCCAACATTTGCTGCAGTGAGCAGTAGTGAATTTAGCAGGGTTCAGCCGGGACAAGATTACGAATAAATCCTACGTGAGAATCGAGCTAGCGCTTTGTGTTGTCTCACATCTGTAACCTCGTGGAAGGTCTGCCGGCCAGTGCGATCATGAATAGTCTTAATAGCCACTGGTAGCTTCACCGTGTCTCCCTCGGGAATCCACAAGCCCTGTGGAGAGGACAAGACGTGGTTAAGTACTGTCACGTTTACATTAGCCACTGCGTTTTTTCAAAGGGCTTTGCAGGCCACTGATGATGATGTCACTACCTTGTGGACAGATCCAAACACGCCATTCCCCAGCAGCTTCACATTACGAAGCTCTGCGGGCTTCAGGATGCGAGGCTGAACTTTGGTCCCTTTCTCGCTAGAGTCCAGCGGATCAAAGCTCTGTGGCAGAAAGGCGCGCACGTGAACACAAACCCCATTTAATAGCAACAGGACAATGGAACTCAAGCTACAGCCACCGACAGACCTCTCCACTCTCCATGTATCTCCTCATGGCTCGTTTACGACGAATAGCGAGACCTCGGCGGTACAGAACAGTCAGGACAAAGACGGAGCAGCCAACAAATAGCACTGCAATCACTCCAAGTACAATGCCTGCGGTGGTTTGCCTGGATAGAGACACAGAAGGAATTTAGGATTATAATGTATTTACCAGATGCCTTTTAAACTCACTAGGTGAAACTTTCAGGTTTAAGTCATGCCGCGACTTTATAAGTATTTTTAAAAACCTGTCGTTTTGTGTAGTGTAATCATGCTTAATACCAGCGCGATCTTTATCTTTGCCGCTATTCCTCATAAAATCCCTCTACTTTAAAATAACGACTTTTAAGATGAGTTGTATAGCGTGCGTGTGAGGATTCGGTTGCAAGCCTGCGAAGCGCGGGTGCACATACTGTACACCTCCCTGGTGTCCCCATGCATGTGAGTGTTGTGCACGGACCCTCCTACGCATCGCTCTGACTAGTGGCCAGAGATTACACACTACCCCTTTAATGTGGTACTGCAATGGGAAACGTAATGCTTACCCGGATATGGCTCTAGAAGCTTCCAGACAGTCCCCGATACCTGGACCTGAACACCTTAACACAGAATAAAGAAAATCATCCATCTTCCCAATTATATTTAGTATTGTAAGCTTGGCAATTTAATTCCTAAGGTGGGTCGCACTATTATTGTTATTATCACATTTTTTTTTTTTTACAATGTTGACCGTGATCTCAACGGTAATTCCCCTGCTAGCATAAACTAGCTAGTATGCTGCTCTGTTACATTTAACAAACTTTGAGGGGGTTCCTGTCCTTCCTCCTTACCCCGTGGTACAGTTGATGTGACAGGGTTCACACAGGCGTTGCTTGTTAGCGTATTTAAAGATGACTCCCTCCCCTCCCATCAGTCCCTCAGGACACGAGGAGACGCAGTGTGGTCCGTCCTTGAACCTGGCACAGGCCACACACTCATCTGCCCCCTGGAGGTGAGAAAGGGTAAACAAGCAGGCAGGCAGCACAATGAATGTGGACATAAAGGTTGGCACACTGTCACTTCATCATCAATTTACGTCTAAAAAAAACAACGTCTTTTTGTGTTTCTCTCTTAATTGTCCTATTTACATTAGTCACTAGGTGGCAGCAATACACCCTACACCATTGTTCCTTAACTTGTAGCTCTGGTTTGTTTGCTTATATTAAAGGTACACTCCTCATTGCATTTTAGCACTCCCCAGAATGCCAAGTTTCCTGCTTATCTTCCACAACCGCGCACACAAGTATGTGAAGCGGTGAGCCTATGAGTGCTGTAGGGGGGAGGAGTAGAGAACAATGCGAGCCACTCAGCAATCATGTGTGGGAGGGGCAAGCACTCTGTGAGTTTCAAACCAAAGCAACAAAGTTCTTCTTCTGCTTCACACACACACACACACACACACACACACACACACACACACACACACACACACACTGTTGAATAAGAAATACATACTGGGCCAGTACAGGAGGGCTTTCCTTCCCTGACCTCGCATTCAGAGTGGCATGGCATACACTCTCCTTGTGGGTCAGCAAACTCGCGCATGTTACTGCAAGCAGATTAAGAGAAATCCGTTTAGCACAAACTGCAGATAACATAGAAATATAACGGGCCACCAATATTAAAGAAAACATTGTTTAATTGTTATTGCAAGGTAATTACACTTTGGCATGTGTTTGCGTTATGCGTCACATTGTTTCACCGGTTCTAAAACAATATCCCAGGGCAGAAAAACAACAGGGTAAAGGGTGGCGTGACTTCGCTCCCATCCGCCCTCCTGTGATGTTTTTGTCTGTGAATGCCCTGGTAGGTGCACTTCTGATGGAACATGAGGTGCAGGAACACTGTCGAAGACTGACCCGGTGAGGAACATGCAATGCGGGACGCAGGCTCCGCCTCGGCTGTACTTCTTACAGGAGAGACACTGGTCCGGTCCGGGACCCCAACACCCATCAGAGGAGCACAGCGGGTCACACACATGGCCCTCTTTGACTGCATAGGAACAACAGCAACAACAAACAACAACAAATTTACAACACACGTCAATTCATCAACTCAATGTCATTGTTAAAGGTCAGCCCGCCTGAGGAAAAAGTCTCGGTTACTAGATCCCTCCTCTCACCGCACTGGTCCACGGGCCGGTTCTCCTTGATGTCGTTTTTGTGCCGTCGCTGTGGGCGGGAGCTGCTGCTAAAGAGACGTGTCCAGTTGACGGTGTTGTGGTAGCACAACATCTTGTTTTCGGTGACGTACACGCCGCCGTCGTTGATTCTTCGCAGCGAGCGAAGCCCCAGAGAGGTCAGAGTTGGGATCTTCATCACCAGCAGAGAGTAGTGCCTGACGTGTCAGAAACCAAGCGGATCCATTTTAAATCACAACCACAAGAAGTTTACATACGGTACCGGTCAAAGGTTGGGACTTTCTCACTTGAATGAGAAAGTGTGTCCAAACTTTTGACTGGTACCGTACATACTAAGTACAGTACACGTAGAGAGCTTTGCAGACATGTTAGAATTATGTTTTTAATAAACAATTACAATCAACAGAGTAATGGGGGATGGGGGATTATGTATTGCCAAACTATCAGTGCGTGAATCTATAGATTCAAGGTTTTTTCTCTCAGATCTCAGATCATAACCACCATACATTAAATATGTACAAGTTGTCAGAAATAGAATCACTGAACATCATTTTATCAGACTTTGTCCTCATGTTCAGATGGGCGATATGTGTGGACAGGTGTGACAGTTAGGAAGGAAAAAATCTAGTAAGGGAAATATTTTACTGTACCTTTTACTGCTTACCCCTCTAAATGGGGCGAAAATGAGAGGTTAGGAAACATATGACGTCACAACAGGGTGGGCATAACAGCAGGGTGAGGAAAAATGAGACAAAAAACATCTATTAGTATCATGCGGGTGGTAACAATGCAGGTACAGTAAACAAGGGTGAGTTTAGCAGATGCTACATAAAGAATTCATGCATTTGAGCGAACAAGAAAGGCCTACCTGTTAATCTTTATGCCTTGAATCGTTTGGAGGTTTGAGAACACAGACAAATTGGACATGCTTTCAGGCCACGACTGGATACTTAGAATTTCTGCAATCAAAGGCAAAACGTTTTATCGACCACACTGTGAGCACTTTGCACTCACATACCTTTTCAGCCAATACCCATAATCACAAGTTATACTTAAACTCACACCCATATCACAAACAAGCCCACACACACACACACACACACACACAGACACACACACACACACAGACACAGACACAGACACACACCTGTAATCTCGCGCACAGTTTTGAAGATTTTCAGCTTCTCTGGGTCCAGGGGTGGGATGTTATTGTACTCATCACTTTGCAGAGAGACACGACGTGATACAAAGTTAGCATCATGGACAAAAAGCATTCATAGCAACAACAAAAATGTACCTCCTAAACTTTTAAACTTTTATGCGTAAGACACAGTGGTTAAAATAACAACAAATGGCATTAAAAAAAAAATATATATAATATTAATATAATACAAAATAAAAATAATAATAATAAAAACACCCATACATTTATTTAAACTTAACAGAATGGTCAAAGCTGCTATAATGCAGCTCCTTCATGCTAGGTGAAATACTGATAAATGCTGTTCACCCTTTGATTCCGGTCACCAGGAAATGAAGGCTGCCCTTGATCTTAGTACAGTTGATAAAACTATCGATGTTCCGCGCATCGACAGTCTGTGGGTTGGGCAACCCTGTCCCATCGCAAACTGGGAAGTCACATTTAGAGGAATCCTTATCATATTGGTAAAATTAAGGAAATCGATGACACGTGAATTATTAAATGCTTGTCCTTACCTTTTGTGCAGAGGCCTCCGCACGCCTCACATCTCTTTATACCTTTTTTGACCACCTCTGTTTTATCGGGGGGGCAGCTGCTCACACATGAACTTCCATCCACCACAAAGTTTGCTGTCGAAGGGTGACAAAATAGTCATTAGAATACATGAGCAAGAATTTACACTGCAGGGAAGATTACAAAGAGAGAGAGAGAGAGAGAGAGAGAGAGAGAGAGAGAGAGAGAGAGAGAGAGAGAGAGAGAGAGAGATAGAGAGA
>JAODLI010000258.1:0-12180 GCA_027575585.1 Percopsis omiscomaycus | reverse complement strand
CACACACACACACACACACACACACACACACACACACACACACACACACACACACACACACACACACACACAGGGCACTGTGTTCATGTCTCTTCAGTAAACAGCCTTCACAGTTACTCGCAGGCGAAGACCAATATTGTATTCGTTCACAATAGCAGTGATGTGTGCCTGCATTCCAGTGCAGATTGTATCATAGCCAGCACCTTGAGCAAGCAACGGGGCTTAACGTGACACTGTTGTGGGCATGCACAGTAAGCCTTGTGGTGTTGTAGTCTGTGTGTGGTTATGAGTGGGGTGTTTGCTTACCAGGAGCTTGTTGTACTTGAGCTGGAGACCGCTAACGTAGTCCTAGAGGATTAAGAGAATAGTTTGAGGAAAGCAATGGGAAAAATTACAGAAGAAAGACACAAAGAAGACCACCGTGAACAACCATTTTCAGAGCATTTAGCATGCTAATGACAATGCTAATGGAATGCTAATGACCATGCTATTGGCATGAATAGACTAAACTGCATTGTGGGTCTCCTGCGCCCCGTACCTTGTCACCGCCGTCAGTTATGTGGGGGGCCAGAGCCTCCACCTCGCTGTGGAAGATGTTGTGCTCCTCTATTTCATTCTCCACCGTGGGCAGGTCCTGGCCAAAGCCCTGGCTTGAGCCCTTGTTGTTCAGGGTGTCCTGCAGAGGGAAAACAAGAAGCTTGGTCCGCCTCTCTTGATCTTAAGGGGGTGGAGTGTGTCTAACAGCCACCAGGGGGCAGAACAGTGAAAGGCCGGGTTCCCGCATCCCTCACAAAACTTATGGGGTGTGTGCATGCGCCCCCTGTGCATGTGCTAGAGTGGCTTTAAAGGTCACGGTACTGAATGCCGGTTATTGTCGCGCCATAACCGCCAGAACCTCAGAGTGCTCTCCAGCTGGTTCTTACCAGTTTCTCATCGATGACGTTGCCCCAGTTGATGCTTGGCATACCCTCGGAGCGGGTCAGGTTGTAGATGCGGCCGTGGTCGTCTCTCAGCTTCATCACTCTGGCACGCAGCTGCCTCATACTGAAACACACAGAGATTACGGGTTTGGAGTCGCTCATTTCGTGCCTACGTCGCTGCTTACACACACACACACACTCTATTTAAGGTAAGACAAAATAAATGATAGAATGAAAATCTGAACCATTTATGGCACCCCCCACCCCAATCTGGCCTTTTATCCAAAGCGACTTACAGTCAATACTATTACAAGTATTACATGGAGCAAGTAGGGGTTAGGCATCTTGCTACAGGATGCCTACAGGTAGGCCAGCTCTGGGGCTCGAACCCACGACCTTCCGGCTGGGAGGCCAACACCCTAAACCCCTACTCACTACTCGCCGTAGGCCCCCTTGGATAACAACATGTAGCTAAATGAACACACTGCACACAGTGGTTTGGGCAGGCGAGGGGCGCTGGGACTCACTCCTGCTCGATCATCTCCGCCTGCGGGTGCTGGAGGCGCTTGGCGTTGACGGCGTCCTCGTCCAGGCCGGTGAGCAGCTCCAGGGAGTTGAGGATCCTCTTGTTGGTGTCATCCTGATACAGCGGCTGCTTGCCCTCGTTGATCTTGCTCACGTCCTGCAGAGGAGAGACACGGGTGGAAGCAGGGTGACGGCCTGCTGGGGAGCTTCAAAACGTTTGTTTTGTTTTGTGGCGTTACTTCTACGACGATAGCTTGAGTCAAAGTTGCCGGTGGGACTGTGTTGACATGAGCGCCGCCACAACTTCCTGTGTGAATCGTCGCCCGCTATTTTGAATCCGCCTTCACAAGGCGCTGTATTGGTTTAGACGTTTCAAATTCTGTTTAAAACACCCACATTTAAGACAAATTGTCCCATACAGCAGACTTCCCCAGACGATGTACACGAGAGTATTATACGTTTGGCACCCGCCTCATCAAATCAGATTCTTGTACGTGCACATGAACTGTGAATACCTTGGGATTGGGATCCCTGCTAGCTAGCTGTGAGAAGTCATGGCATATGCTGTAGCAGTAGCTTTCAAAGTCCCTGAAAAGTCCTCGAAGGCCCCTCAGGGAGTATTAAACATCCTGACCACGTCCATGGGCAATACTCTGCTGTCTCTCAAACGGAAATAACGGAGTTTTCTGTAAGAAGTATTTGTTGTTTGCCGTTAGGCGTACCTTGTTGAGGTTTTGCTCCGTGTCGTAGATGTTCTTCTCAACTTTATCAGCATTCTTCTGCAGTTTCTCAATCAGAGTGGAGAGCTCTGTAGAAGGTGCGCTGCAAGGGAAACAGAAACGTTAGTCAGTTGGAAAATGTGTTTTTATTACACTAGCATGCAATCACTACTTGCACATCTATTACACTGTAAACACCAGTCATGTCTGTATTTCTCAGTGACACAGTTTTTGTGGACGCCCAAAGACTGTCCCATGCAGCACCGTGTAACACTGGCATCTCTGTATTGTCAAGTTTCTTCCATGTAATTCTGTGCCCAAGTGTGCAGCAGGGCAGAAACTATGCACAGGTTAACCCGGGCTGTAGTCCAGGGGGAACGCAATGCACGAGAGCCTGACCCCACGTGCAGCCTATGTGTGAATGTCAAGGACGGAGCAAACGGCAGGATTTATGTCATCGGTGGTGATGCAAGGTCTGAACCCAGTGCAATCATTTCGTACTGTAGTTTGGTGATTCCACCAGCAGGCGCACAGAAAACGCATGCTGAAAATGCACAGAAAGAAAGTAGCGAGCCGTGGAATCATTTGTCACGAGACTCCTGGTTAAATCATAGCTGCTCTGTGCTATTATAGTCAATAGTTAGGTTTAGTATCAGACTTTAAGTTGAGATCAGTTCTATCCTGTTGATAAGAGACACAAGTCCAAACACCGTACCACACAGGAACAGCCACTAGAGGGATTCAGTGTCACTAACAACAAAACTGTATTTGGGTTGGACACTGACTGTGGAGTTTGGTCCATCTTCTCAAAAACCAGACCACGACCTTTGATTAAATCTATCCAAGGTTGTGTTTTGATTAGATTTAATATTAAGCAATTAAAAGTTAGTTAAAAGCAGTAATCGTTAAAAGCACTTTTTTCTCTTTTGGGTCACAAACAGTAGAATTCCTAACAAGGCCAGTCAGTGCACTTAAAATCCTTTGTAGTTTCTGTCAGCAAACCCATCAAACAGGTTTCTGTCTGTCTCTAACATAATGTAGCTGGCTGGCCCAGGATACTACTAATTTGAGTAACAATTCTACTCAAGGGCAACGTGGCGTTTTATTTTGAGAAACACAGAAATTGTCAGGCTACAGAACAACAAACTCTACAGCCCCAGTAAAACCTAAAGTGACTGAAGAATCAAAAGTATTTCAAACAACTCTTTGGGGAAAATATCATCCATAATCCTCCCTAATGGGCCCTAAAGCACTCTTTTTCAAAATTGCAATGGCCATTGCAAAGGTCAGATTTAACCATGTAAATTCAGCACATATGGTTTGTTCGACATGCTCCATCTGAATGTCATTAGCATGTCAGTTAATTTAAGTGACACCCACAACCGCCAAGCAAGATAAACAGTCGGCCACCCTGCATTGGCCTATTATAAGAGAGAGATGATAAGAGCATTATTTTAGCCTACTGCGTTTAATTACTGGCGGTTGAAGTGTTGAAAACCACTAATTCAGTATCAAAATATGACTGAACATGTTTTCACTAGCACAGGATACTGCCAGAACAGCTTTCATGTTCACATAAAAATTCACCCAGAGGGCTTTTTCCATCTTTATATATTCTAAAAGCTATTATGAACCAGGAACTGAATTTCCCCGTGGGGATGAATAAAGTATCTATCTATCTATCTATCTACGACAAGAAAACTCCAACACAATGAATAACCAGAGGAAATACACATATTACCATAAATTACCATGCAACATGAGCTCAAGAAACATTTTCAGCACGGGTGTGAACTGCTCAGATCAAACTAAATCCTTTAAAAATGCCTTAATAGTTCCCTTGCAAATGATTGGATGGAACCATGTAATGTGCAGCATACCTCATACCTACCTAGGGCTGGGTATTGGCACAGATACCCTGATTTGATTGGATTCTATTACGATTCACAAGCTAACAATTTTATTCAATACGATTCAATTACATTCCGATTAGATTCCAATTCCGATAGGAATGAGATATCAAATATTATATAGCAGCTTTCCATATTGGGAGAGATGATTAAAAAGCTCTAAAGTTGTTTGTCAACAACTGTTGACAAATGTACTAATTGTAAGTCGCTTTGGAAAAAAGCCTCTGCTAAATTCTGTAAATGTAAATGTAAATGTAAAGGGAACACACATTTACAAATGCAGAGTCACTGGAAACAACCTGTGCAAACCTCTGAAGAAAAGGCCAAAGGCTTGTAAACCAGAAATGCATAATAGCCTAAAAAGTCAAATTTGTAATCGATTAAACAACATTTTTGCATACCCCTAGTGCTAAGTGTAACACATTACAAAGTAATGCATTACAATGTAGCGCATTACTGTTCCTAAATTCAGAAATCGCATTACAGTTAGTGAGACAATTAGGAAATTACTTGAGCCTTTTTCTTGGCACAGCATTTTTCTGTGAAGTGCTCTTTGGGCTGGTTTTTACCAACTTTGCTGTCAGCTTTGTGGTGTTATTTTATAAAAGAGCATACAAATACATATCTTGTGTATGTCCTCCATATTAGGATAGGGGTTTGTGCTGATATGTGGGCATATGTAAGGTTGTTAACTGGCAGTTACGTGACAATGCATCTCAGGCGATGTTGCAGAGTAACGCAAAAGTAATGTAATTAGTAGTCTAACAAATTACTTTCTACAGGGAGTAAATAAGTCAAATGCATTACTTTTTTGAGTAATGACCCCAACACTGGCAGCGTAAGGTTAACTGGGCTTAAGCTCCTGAGGAGACACAGTAAGGAGTGTGGCTTTAAAACTTAAAGGAATATTACAGTCCCACAGGGACTATTACCACAGTGCCTAACCGTACTTCTTCCTAAAGGCTTCAAAAAAAATCAACATAATAATAATAATAATAATAACAATAGAAACAATCAACATTTGAAGATCAGAAAAGGTGCAATTCCGACCTACAATGTGGCACACCTTGCAGGTAAATTAGATTCAAAATCAGTTGACAGTCCCATGGAGCAACAACTCGCATTACAATAGCGACGGGGTCTAATTGAAACCAGAGCTAAACGCTGTCATGGAGGGCGTGGATGGCGAATGGGCTTTTTCAGCAAACCTGACCAGACCCAGAAGGGGTATTTCCAAATCATTTAATGTTTCAGCTTTGCGCTTTTAGTGTGTTGCTATACTGCTTTAATTTGATAGTATGTCCAAAAGGCAGATAACTTCATTACGTCGTAGGCCTACACCGTCTGCGTGAACGCCACACCTTCGGTAAACTACGTTATTCCTCAGTCGTGGGTCCAACGCTAACCGATACCGACTACAAAATAGGCCAATGCTGGTTTCTATATTATTGTGGCCTGTCCAAGTGTCCTGTGGCCTGTCCAAGTGTTTTTGTTGTGTACACAACAAAAACTGGGAAAGAAAACGGGAATACAATAGTATGGGTGGAGCAGGATTATAAGATTTCTCGACTATGACCGTGGCCTCCACCCACTCAAAGGACAGCTATTAGGGCACAGGAGTTGTAGGGCAGCTATTACATAAAAGCCTACTTCCATTAGTTGTGTGACTCGTAGCTATGTGACATATGATTCAGTCCAAACTAGTTTTTACACATTTTAGAAATTCGTGGGTAGGCCTATTCATCTCGCTGATATGATATAAAGTTGATATAAACAATATTTTACAGAAAAAATAGTAGGCCTATATGCCAGCCTTTTCTGTCTTCAATGGGGCTATTTGCAAATCCACTGGAGCAGATTGTCAAAGATGGATTCACGACCGTCAAACTCCAACTGCTGTGACACGCCCAACGGAAAAGTGGAGACAAGATCTTTCGAAAGCTAGGCGACTAGGACACTTTTATTTAATCACGATGGGCTACCTGTCGTGCGATTGCGTCGCCAGGAAACAATCACGCTGCGGTATTCATTAAGTTGGCATTATAAAAAATACAAATCAAACGGACACCTTTTCTACAACAAAGCTGTTTAAAAAGTCAGCGTCTACTTACGATGCTTTCGGCTGCGTGATCGCCACGCTCGTTTTGGAAGTCTTTTTCCTGAACATGTTCGCCGCGCGTACGTCCACCTGCTAGCAGCTCGGGAACAGAACTATCCTTCAACGGGACAGGCGAGGCTCGGGTGTCGTCTTGTAGTGTCGCCGTGCGCGTCCCTCCCACGCAGATATGTCCTTTAACACACTATCAGTAATAACACCCCTCCCAGCGACACACGGGGAAGTGACAAGAGATGAAGTCTCCGCCTGGAATCCAATATTAACAACTTAACCTGGTCTTCACCTGTCACTTTCCGGGGAGGGGGGCGTGGCCACATAACTATAGACCCCGCCCTTCACCTGCACCCTTTATTCAGAGGTCACCTTTGAATTTAACCAAATAAATATCCTAAATGAAATAATACCCTCCAACAATGAACTGGCAAGTGTATTTAACCCGTTTAGCCATTTCAAAATATAGACGAATCCATTGTTTTAAACTTTTTAGAAAAAACGTTATTTGATGTGAATGATTCCCATCAAAATACTCACATAACAATGACAGCTATGTGGTGTAGTCTACTCAACGAAATGGGCACTCCCTTAATGTTCATGAGGTGTGGTTCACATGGTGTCTGCGAGGCGAGGCAGCGGTGGTGCAGCCAGTTCGACCTGTTCGTGTCCTAGGCTATGTACCGTAGCCTACCGTGGGCCTACGCTGTCATGTGTGAGAGTCTGAAGGGTTCAGGGTCAGCCTTGTACGTACCTTTGGCTTAAACTAACGGGCCGGAACCTTTATCACGGATCTTCGCAATTTTCTCGAATAAAGACCGAATCGACAAGTTTATGCCACGTGTGGTGACGATGGTGTATGGGAAATGTGGCGTTAGATAAAGGGTTAACAGATAATTACACACTTTATAACGTAACTATTGACTTCTGAGTGCAGTTGGTTGAAGACGAGCTTATCTTCTGCATCTGTAATCAACGGTTTTTGCTAACCAGAGTCTTGTTTGAGTGTGTATACAAGCGTATCTGGGTGTGCACATGTAACATATGTAACAGTTGTTACAGGTGCATCTCTTTATGTTCTGTATGCCTGTGTTTACTTCCCTTCCCATTCCTGCTATGGGGGCAGAAGGTATTCATAGGCATTTACCTATGGCATTTACAGGTTCTAAGGAATAATTTAGCTGATTTCCATCACCCTATATTGCTAAGAATCTGTTGTACAACTAAACAAAAAAACGCACAGGCCAAAAAAAGGCTGTTTGCAGTTTGTTTACCTGTCAAGAAGTGAGTCAGAGTTTGGAACCATGTAAAACCATACAAGCAAGGGAATAGAGTAACAGATATAGTCTGTCTGGCACTCCTCTATTGACACAGGGGGAAATTATCTGTAATATCACAACTAATAGATTTTGATTGTAATGTAGGCTATGATAGCTAAGCATCTAATAGCTTAGCTAAGCACTAATTAACACCAGCGTGTGTTGTACACCCAAGCCCATTCTTGTAGTCTACTGATAGTGTTGGTGGAAATCAATGAACGTCATTTTGTTTCCTGCTTTGCTATTTACTAACTAATGAGTTGGTTATTCTCTAGTGCTGAAAAGATCACATATAAATGGCTGAAAAGTTCAGAGAGAACAGAGATTTTGGTATGCCTAAGACTACAATATGTAGGGTTTTTATTTTATTTTATGTAAGCTAGAGAGACTACTAAATTGTGTTTATGCCCACTGACACCCAAACATTTTGCTGCAAAACAATTTTAAAAATAATGTTGTGTTTCCATGTATGGTTTCCATGGTTTCAGCCGGGTAATACTGTACATACACTACACTGGTAAAATGTAGGTTTTCCACAAAATTAATTCAACAATTCAGTAACAATTCCCAGTTCACAGTAAATCAGTAACAAAAAAAATGAATGAAGCGCAATTTATTAAATAAGCCTGTACATTAGTTGGTGACAATGATAACGCTTGAGCTACCTGGCCAACCTCATCGTTAGCAGGGGTTAGCATTTAGCATGGGTGCGGTCTGGTGGACAACAGGAGTAACAGGTGAATGAATGGAATGGATTGCTCCATCGTGGCACACTGGTACAGCAACATTCTTCCCTGCATGCTTCTGTCAGCAGGGAAAGTCTTCTTGACGCCCTTGCCAACCACTCGATCAAGTGCAGACAAATAAACTATTACTGTAGCCTATATTACGTGGGGACCGTGTTGTTTAGGAGACACTGAATTTAGCTAGTTCCATCCATTGCCCTCACAAACCACTATTATTGGTATTATTATTATAATCATTATCCTAGGTAAGTTCTTTCATAGGGCCCAACATTTCTGTCTGTGTACCGGACCGATCAAAACGGCAAGCTTAATGAAGAATCGTCATAATGAAGATTCAAGTGAGTCGCAGAGTCGTCAATAGCTTGTCTCTATCAGCAGACAATGTGAAGACATTTTCAAACACAGAGAAAAAAGTTGTGCCTTTTTTGCGTGTGTTGATGGCTTTATTTTCATCTACAGTGACACACAATAATGTGTGTGATGTGGGAAGGTATAACCGATACTGTTTTACCATGTCTATGAATGACTACAGGTGTAAGAAAAAATAGATGTGAATTTGTTTCTGTCGCAAACTACATTCCCCAGAGAGGTGGGGCATGGATTACTTAAGGTGTGTCTGGTTGTCACCAAAATCCAGTTTCAGTATCTGAGCAAGGTCCTGCCTTCAGTGTGGTATGTGGAGAATGACAGATAAAAGCTCTAGATCTTAACTTTGGAGGTGTAATGTTGTAGTACATTGTTTCAATACCATGGATGTCGGTGCAAAGCAGCACAGGAAACGTCTAGGCCTATAATGGAAGAAAATGATCAAGATATAGAAATTGCCTCATCTTTTTGTTATTATTGTTATTCTAATTGTATTTGTATATAAAATAAATTATGCATACTGTAACTGTCCATACTGTGGACAAAAAAGGTTGGGTAATATAGCCTAATAGCCTATAGTCCTACTGTATATACTGAATTATCAGAAATATGCATACAGACTAACAGACACCTGGACTTGGACTTGAACAGACACACCCATAGACAAGCCAGTGACAGATCAGCAATGTGCGATCTGTAACAGGTAAACGTCGCCTCGCTAGCTCTATGTCGGTTACCGGGGATTCATTCACATGTATAAATAGCTGCTACATTCAAAGACACATACGGTGTCAACATATAACGTGTTCTGGGGAACAATTCGTTTAGTTGTTGAGTTGAAAACATACTAAACCTAGAGGTAACTGCCATATTTATTGGGCCGCATGACCCCTGGTGGTCAACCATGGTAATTCCCACACGGCAGCGGGGCCACGCACCAAGGCCAAGAATGATCCATCTTTATAGAAAACCAAAAAAAAAAAACGGCAAAACAACTAGAGCTAATACACTTACAATGTTTACTATCTTGTTTTATTTTTTACAGAATTTTATGGATAGGTCTACAGCCATAACTCTTTCTCTACAGCAGCCATGCTGGAATTCTAAAGAGAAAGACACATCACCCAATGTAAATGCATTGCAAACAATGTAGAGTAGCCTACTTATTAGCTTCTTTAGTTAGCCCTGGGTCATCATCTAGCATGCAACTCGATCATTTCACAGAAGTATATTTTGCCTCGGGGGATGGCTTTCTCAAATTTCACTGTTTAGCCACAGAACTGCCACGAATGCCCATATACTCTTATTGTGCTGTGTTGCATTTAAAGCGCCACTCGTCTTTCTTACGACGTAACGAGGCGATGTGGGGAAGAGAGTCGACGTATTGTACAATCTGGGTTTAATGGCACACAGTCAGTGCGCTGCATCGTGCACTAGCCTATTGACGAAACCTTTGGATTCCTTTGGTCTCTCACTCATGGCGCGTTGCCATCAATTAGGTCAAAACGTCCATTTTCACGTTCCTTCACTGCTATTTCCCCCCACAGACGGTACAATTACATGTGCGGACGCACCGACCTGCTGGGCCACATTCAGCAAGTTTGCAACATTTCTGAGACGGGGAGGGGCCTTGACTTTTCTGCACTAGCTTGAAAGGAGCGGTCGAGTAGGGCCTACACTGCGACGTGTGAGTCATTGTTGTCAGCCGAATGTTTGCACGTCACAGTAAAAGAGTCAATGACAAAAAAAAAGAAGTGAATCAATGATTCAATTGTTGGCCTGTCTGCAATTCGCTGTTCTGGGAGAAATCACGTGCACTGCTAATTCTACTTTGCATCAAATTACTTAGAGATGTTTGTAATATTTGATTAAGAGGATGAACAGCGTGTTCATACAAGCGTTGTCTTGTAGGATAGTCTAGTGGTCTGGATGTTTGACTCCCAGCCAGTAGGGGGCAGGATAGTCTGGTGGTCTGGGTGTTGGACTCCCACCCTGAAGGTCGTGGGTTCAAGCCCCAGAGTTGGCCTAGCACCATGTAATTGTAAGTCGCTTTGGATAAAAGATAAATTACCTAATTGTCTCATTGAACATCACTCATCCTCCACCTGAGACTCCACCTGTTTCTAACAAAACTACATTCTATGTCTAGGTAGGCTATAGCCTACCTACTGTAGGTAGGCTATACATAGAATGTAGTTTACAATGAACAATTAGTTGAGTTGAAAACATACTAAACCTAGAGGTAACTGCCATATTTATTGTAGTTTTACAGCTGTAGGGTGTGCACCACCAGCTAACAGAGGTCTGGGTAGTTCTTATCAATTCTTGGGGATGCTGGTATTATTCTTGCTGTTCCTGCAGACTAAGCTAATGTTGGTGGGTGTAGGCTACTGACGTTTAGGCGCCGGACCATAGGCTGTTGAACGGCACTGATGAACGGCATTAAATGATTTCGTCGCTAAGCGTGAGCGCCCTCTAGCGACCTCTTAGGAAATAGGCCATGATCATGATTTTTTCTCTCTCGTGCTGTCCACACTGTATGTGCAGAGTCAATGGTAAACCTTTACATTAACTGGATTTAATAAGCCCCCTTGTTGCTCTCAACGTGGCACGCGCTTAATCCTGTCATCAGCTCTGTGTCACAGACGTGCTTTGTAAAAACGCTGCATTGTAAAAGTATTTCAGTGTTAATAGTGAAATTAAATTAATATTGAAAGGAAAAAAAGTATCTGATTTAAGAAAATGTGCATGTATTATTATCATTAAAGGCCCCACATTAGAGTTTCTTAACAAATTAAACAATTTTGCATGCTCTTTAAAAAACTGTTGTTGTTTATTGTTGTATAGATATTATGGGATGTTTCCTTCTACTTGCATACTCAGTCCTGTTATGTCGTGTCCACTACCAAACAGAGCCACTAGGGGGTAAGACGGCAAAGCGCCCCACCACGAAGAGAGCTCATCGAAACCCACAAGCGCTCGAACCACCTGGACCCCGACCACATCCTGCATCAACCTTCCCTGTCACCTGGGGAAAACGTGCCCCTGTGTTTGTCCTCACACATGCACTAGCATCAGGGTCATCCGATGTGGGCTTTTCTGACCCCCACCGACTGAGTGGATCTAAAGGCAGATGTCACTCGAGTCACTGCAGTCAGAGACATTGTACAGGCCAGTTCAAGAACTCAATAGAACTCTATGGGAGGAGTCCGTAACGCCAAAGATGGTGGTTGTACGCACATATCTCCCCCCCGCCCAAAGAGCCAATCGTCTGCTTTACAACGGCAGATCAGGGAACCTGTTGGGCCAATCGTGCGGCTGCACTGACCCTGCACATGCGTAGTAGAAGTGTAACCTGCCCGAAGCAGCTGCCCTCGGGGCGTCACCAAGATGGCTGCCGAGCGGCCAGGCCTTCCTGTGAGGACTTTGCTGTTGTCTGTTGTCCTGTCAACACTTTGTTGTTGTCTGTTGTCCTGTCAACACTTTGTTGTCTGTTGTCCTGTCAACACTTTGTTGTTTGTTGTCCTGTCAACACTTTGTTGTTTGCTGTTGTCCTGTCAACACTTTG
>JAODLI010000257.1:0-12180 GCA_027575585.1 Percopsis omiscomaycus | reverse complement strand
GAGGAATATTAAATATGATGAAACAAATAAAGGTCTGAAGTTGTTACCTTATTCACTTTCCTTAGAGTCTGTTACACCGGTAGAAAAATGGTGCTGCAGTAGACGTCACCTAGCTGTTTACGGTGGTGCTCAACAGTGCGGTTCCAGAAGTAAAAATCCCATTGATATTCTGTATTGGGATTTTGATTGTGAGTTATAATTTCGTAACCATCCAATGCAGAATTAGCACTAGCTACGAGGTTGTGATACGATAGCATATGCTCCCGTAGAAGACACAAGTCCGTATGATGAAGAATATGGCATGGAAATTGTCATGTTTAATCCAAAAGTGTCAGAAACCAAAAAATCCCAGTAAAGATTGTTTATATCTCATTATTATCTCATTACTAACTCATTACTAATAATTTCCATCAATATTTCGTACAATGGTTTATTAAACTTTCACAGATCATGGTACAATGAGGATATTTCACTCGTTTTTCATAAAAAATGCATGTTAAAACTTTTTTTTAATGTAGCCCTACATACCTACCTATAAAATACAATAGTTTTACATAAGACATTTTTTTCTTTTTAGGAGTGATGTTTGTGAATGCAAACATGGAAGACTGAGGGGCCCTGTTCCTGGTTATCAGCTGCTCAGCAGGGAGTTCAGCCCTGTTCTTTCGGACCGCTCCGACCATCGTGCGCTTTCTCTTTAGAAGCTTCTGACCCAAGTTGTAGCTTGTGAAAAAATTCTCACAGGTTATGTTGTGCCCCCTGAGACCATGTGCCATATCAAGCACGACCCTCGTACCCTGATTCTTCTCTGGGGCTCCTCCAACCTGCTTTCCAGGGTAAACCTGTATGTTCAATGCATAGCTGATGTTTGCGTCACATGCTGCCCAGATTTTTATGCCATATTTTCCTAAATGGGGTCACGACCATCCTAGCCCTGGCACTGTCTTTATTATGTTTTCTGCAGACAGTTTTGCCTGACGTATATTTGGGGATGAAGACCACTGTTTTAAAAAAAAACAATGTATGTGAATGTCTTGCTTGGAGGAATATGAATAGCAGTTTACTCATTTGGTTCAGAATCAGAATCATCAGACTCAGAATTTACCTCAAGAAGACACTTTTATCCAAATAAAACTGGGGCTCGTACCCACGACTATCCTGCCCCCTCAAGATGGTCTTCATCTTGAGACACATCCTCCTCTATTTCACTGTCATGATAAAAAATGAGTTCCAGAGGCTCCTAGCTGTAGAGTGTAATGTTGGACTCCCTTGTAGAGAATCTTTATATGTTTGGCCCCTCCCCTGCTGCGTGTCCACTCAATGTGGGTGGAATTTGCCCGCAAAGGTTCCCGTCAAATGTCAACAAATGTCAACAACACCTGCATTCTCGCACTTTACAGATTAGGTCAAGAGAATAGAGAGGGTGTTAGTGCGTGCCTGTGTTTGTGTGTGTGTGTGTGTGTGTGTGTGTGTGTGTGTGTGAGAGAGAGAGAGAGAGGGATTGGGGTCAAATATATCTTACAGTTGCAAAGAAACAAATAGTATTTGACACTTCTGACCCATTTTAGCTTTCACTTTAACTGCCGGGTCAAATTGACCCGAACAGTATATGTAATATAAACATACAGGGGGGGGTTTGCAAGTATGTGAAATTAGCCTATGTTAGCCCGTTTAATTTCAAATTGCCTGTTTGACAGGTTCCAGGTTGTTAAAGTAAAATTAAATTTCCTGCGCTTCTAAATTTAATGCAACAATTTCAGACTGTTTCATATAAATGTTTATAAAATAAATCAGCTGGGCAACCAACTTCACGGTATGTGAAACTGACTGTTTCAATCACTATGATATCATGACTCTTTTCGGTCGCACTACTTGCCTCGTGAGTTTGGGCAAATCACAGTCATTCTGGTATACAGTGTGTGCCTGGCCCAGATTACAAACCAGCAGCTAAGCGCATAGTTGCATAGTTGCACAGTTGCACAGTTGCAATATGTGACCTGTCCAACGAGAATTAATAAGACTCTGGACCAGTGCTTTGGACCAGTGCTATTCCAGATGTTCCTCAACACCAGTTTTGGGACACCAGCATTAAGCAAATGCATGGGGCGTCTAGTGAGCAAGGAACTCATATCGCAAACACCTAAGATCATGGACCCTGTGCAGTTTGCCTACCGAGCCAGCCAAGGTGTAAAGCACGACACCCTTACTCTTCTGGTAGTAGTAGGCTACATGGTCAAGGCCAACACATATGTACATGTACTTTTTATGGATTTGTCCTCTGCTTTTAAGGTCCAGTGGATCAGGGAGTTCCTGATAGAGTGGCCCCAACAAGTCTGTATTACACCTTCTGTATTAATAATACCTTCGCCAACTGCGTTCCACAGGGGGTGCGTTCTATTCCTCTTCTATTCCCCATTTACATAAATGAGGTAAAATACAACAGCAAAGACCTCTCACTCATATGCTGATGACATGGCCTTGGTTGCCTGCTTGCAGGATGTCACCAGCCCTTCCTACTCTCAGCACATTGACCATCTTGCCACTAGGGCTGTGCTAAAAAATCGATACAGCAATATATCGCAAAATTTATTTTCGTGATATACTACATCGATTTTCCAGCTCAAAAATCGATTATTTAAAAAGAAAAATATATTTTTCTTTTTAAAGATTCTCGTTTTAAACGGTGTGTGAACTACAAGTACTAGATTTCGCAGTACAGCTATTTGCCTAAAATTTACGGCCCCCATTTCTGGTAGAGTGAAATTTGGATGCAACGTGACAGACACAGCTGACAAAATTACAGCAGCTCCTTACAAATACAAAGTGTCGTATTTCAGCTCTCTTTTTACATTTTCAGTGAACTATGTGAAATATCGCAATATATCACAATATGTATTGTATCGCAATGTATCGTGATATAATCGCATCGTGATATAATCGCATCGTGATATAATCGTATCGTGACCCTTGTATCGTGATATGTATCGTATGGTGAGGTCCTTGCCAATACCCAGCCCTACTTGCCACCTGGTGTGACGGTAGCTTCCTCGACCTTAATGTTAGTAAAACCACGGAGCTGTGTCTGGGAGATAGGATGGGAGCAGGCAGCACAGGGCCTGTCTTCAAGCCTGTTATCATGAAGGGGCAGGAAGTGGAGCAGGTCTATCACTTCAAATATCTGGAAACAATCATTGACCATAAACTCACCTTTCAGACCAATACAAACTACATTTATAAAAAGTCAAGGCAGCGGCTCTCTCTCCACAGGAAACTGAGGAGCTTCAATGCCAGCAAACACACCCTGACCATTGTCTACAGGTCACTAACTGAGAGTGTTCGCACCTTTAACACCATCTCCTTGTATGGGAACCTTTCAGTTAGACACAGGAATAAGCTGACCCAGGTGGTCAACCAGGCCAGCAAGATCCTTGGCGACAAACACTCCAGAACCTATACAACCAGTCCATAACCAAAAAGGCAACCCAGGTCTATAATGACTCCACCCATCCCCTTCATTCATCATTCTAGCTGTTGCTATCTGGCAGGAGACTCAAAGTCCCACTAGCCAGGAAAAGTGGATACAGTACAAGCAATCATTTTTGCCCTCTGCTGTGGCCATTTTAAACAGAGACATAATAAAATACCCCCCACCCCTAACAGCCCATGAGCATTGGTCTGCTGAAAATTTATTTTATGTATTTTAGCTGTTCATTAATGTCTGTTTTTATACTGTGTTGCCAGAATGCCAAAGACAAATTTCCATTTCATGTAAATTTAATGGACAATAAAGTTATATTATCTTTTTGCTGCTGTTTGGGTAAATACTAAAATATTAAGCCTACTTGTAGTATTTGATGTCAAGGTAGGACACATGTAGTGACACATTTTACGAGTTATTTTATTTAATCGGAAAAAGGTTTACAAGTTAGAAGTGTATTCAGAATGGAAATGAACAAACTTAGATAAAATAGGAAAGCCATTGTGACATGTGTCGTGATTCCTGATGGGTTGGCCATTCATTTAAATGTAACTACTATGGTGGCACAGTAACAATTCCACATCTTTACACTCCATTTGGGTTCAGTCGCTGTTGACGTGTGTCTTTGCAGAATGCAGCATGTTGTTTCGGTTGCTTGTGTGGGCCTCGCTGAGGTTGTGCAAATCAGTGAGCAGGTCTGCAACCTGCTTCTCCTGTAAGAAAACAGATAACCACAAGACTTTCGAGCAATATATAAAATCAGTTTACTATATATAGTCATAAAACTATAAAAAGAACATACAGTACTAACTGAAAAAATAGAACTTAAAATACATAATTGACATTAGTGCAACAGATCCCCTCTGTATAGTTTCACATTTGCAAATGACTAATTTATATGTATAAAAAATTTAAATAAAAAAGAAAACATTACCAATATGTTCACTCGCTCAGCAGCCGCCATGGCAACACTCAGCTTCCTCTCATCCTCCTCTCTCTCTTCCTCAATCACTCCCAACCTATGTGAGACAGGAACAGGAAGTGTTTCAGTATTCCACATTCCACAGTCTTTGTTGTTCGTTAAGAACAACATACTTGGGTTTAGGTTATTGCCCTGGGTTTTCCTCACCTGAAGGTGGCGCTGGCCAGCTGCTCTTCTTTCAGAGCCATCAGATTCCGCAGCTCATCAACCTCGGCCTGCAGCATCACATTCTGGTCTTGGCTCTGGATTATAAAGTCCTCGAGCCGCTTTGCCATCTCCAGTTCACGCTCGGTCACCTGCTCCACCCCTAGCCGAAGCTCAGACAGCTCTTGTGCATGCTTGTGTGGAAAGCATACCAAATCACACGGTGTGTTAGGTAGTCACTAAATAAGACACCCATACTGGTCATTAAATCACTCTTGCCAGTACAACATCAAGGTGGAATCCTACCCTGTCCAGTAAGGTGAACTGCTCATTGTCAGGCTTCATCTCGGCCGGTTCTTTGTTGTAGATGTCTTTGATCCAGGGAACTGGTGCGGGCGGAGGCTTGACACTCACTCTCTGAGACAGGATATAAAAACGATGAATATATATGGTTTCACTGGCACCAGGGGTAGAAGCAGCTGCTCGTACTCACAGCCTGCGGGGACGAGATATCAAGGGGCTGGGCGGCCGCAGTGTCCTGCTCATTCTCCTGTTCTGGTTCCTGGTCATCTCTCTGCACATTCTCAGTGCTGGTATGCTTTTTTAATGCGTATTTATTGCCAGGTCGCCTGTGGGGAGCGCTCTGTGTTCTGGCTACAGGTTTACGCTCTCTCATGCTCCTTCTCCGGCCATCCCTATGGAGATAAAATATGAATCAATAAAAAATTTAAAATAAACAAGGTTTAAATCAAAACAACTTTTTCACAGTGACCTAAACGTGTCTATTGATCCCCCAAATAGGGACAAATAAAATACTTTCACACACCACCCCTTTAATTCATGTGACATTAAATAAAGGGATGTAAAATCTGCATAGGCTTATTTAGTAAATCACATGAACTACATACACTTCTATCATACCTTTCTCTTAGGCCTTGGGAATCAATGGTAAGCTGTTGGAGAGAGGATCGGTGGGGGCTGTACTTGCCTACGTCTTTAGGAGGTACGTATATTGGTTTGTTTTGTCCCATGTGGCTGCAATGAAGGTACTGTTTTAGTCCCAATACTGTCACTGTTTGAATCTCCTCAAATAAATTACATTTCTATAGTGATGAGAAACCACAACAAACTCATAGAAGATGTATCAGCGCCAACTGACCTGCTAACTTTGATGCGAGGCGCATCAGGGCCTAGCGAGTCTGTGATTTGGTTCAGAATGGAAGGCAGAAGGTGAAGCTTGTCTACCGTGTCCTATAAAAAGAGACAAGCCGCATGTTAGCATGTTAGCATGTTAGCGTTATTCAACCACTGGACATGAGATTGTGTTTTACCTGCTCCCTTTGGGAAATGATGTCTACCAACAGACCATGGAGCACAGCCAAACGCAGAGACAGGTCAACATAGCCGTCAAAGGAAGTCATTGGGATGTCAGTGTTTGGGCTTGACACTGCACTGAGGAAGCCTCTCATTCCCTCCCAGTGCTGTTGCAAGAAGTCGTTCATAAAAAGCATGTACTCCTCCTTTTCCCCAAATCTGAATCATGGGAAAGGAAGTGCTATGTTAAAGTTACTCCAAGAGCGCTGAGCACATGCATTCCTCCATTAACTTCTGGACAGTGTTGGGGGCATTACTGTAATCACATTACATTTGTCTGTAACGCAGTAATGTAACCCATCACTATTCCTAAATTGAGTAATCACATTAAAGTTACTAATCAAACTTGCAATTGAGCCTTGTTCTCGCCACGTCATTTTTCTGTGAAGTGCTCTTTGGGCTGTTTTTTGCTGACTTTGCTATTTTATTAAAGAGCATTAAAGAAAGATCTTGTGTATGTCCTCCTTATTAGCGTAGGGATTTGTGCTGATATGTGGGCATATGTAAGGTTTTACCTTGTAGGGTATTGTCAACTGACAATTTAGTGACAATGCATCTCAAGCGATGTTGAGTAACATAAAACGACAAAAGTAATGTAATGAGTATTATAATGAATTCCTTTCTACATGGAGTAAATAAGTAATGCATTAGGCTACTTGTTTAAAAAGTAATGAGTAATGTGCAATACATTACTTTTATTATTATTTATGTAGTATTCTAGTACTACAATGTATATACTCTCGGGTGCTGTAGGTAGGAGCTATACATTTAGTGTAATTTCTTAGAAATCTGTCAAGCTATCAGTGAGTGAAATGCTCTGGTTGATAGCCCCTGTTGCCTGAAAGAATTCTGACCAATCAAGGGCCTCTGGTCAGTCGAACCTTGCCTGTCAATCACATGAATGCGCGCACACCAAAGCCCCCATGCTCAAGCAGGAGGCTTACTTGCGTTCCGGGTATGGTGGCCAACGCCGGTACTACTGCCTTTTTCCCCTTGACGGCATTAGAAAAACAAGTGTCTCTAAAACAAACAAGAAGCCCAGGAAAAAGCCCAGGAAAGCTAGCTTTGTTTCCATGAACACACACATTAAAATAATCGCGCACCGGCACTGCCGCGCTGACGATGACAATGAGAAAGCATGGCATGGCTTGTTCACATTGTATGCTCGTTCATGGCCACCATGCCCTGGCGCTGGGGAGCTGTGTTGTGAACGCGCGCAAGCAAATCTAGACACTAATGCGCATGATAGTTATGAACCAGATCAAAAAAATAACAATTAAGCTCCGCCCCTATTGCTGCATGCCTATTGCTGCATGCTTAAATAAATGGGCGTCATGCAAGTCCAGTATCCGGTTCCTATTGGCTATCTATGTTCACAAGACCAACAGCTCCAGAGGGAGGGAGCAGAGGAGGAGGAGGGGTGGGTTTTTGGGTTATTGATTTTCAAAATCTTACTCTTTTCATTCTGTTCTAGCTAGCTCTCGTTGCAACTCTCAAATCCTACCTACTGCTGACCATCTTTTGTGTCCTACCCAGATAAACAACCACACTCACAAGGTGAAGTTCGCCAGGTTCTGGATGACTTTGGCAGTCAGGGTGAGGGTCCGCAGGGTGGCAGGTTCAGGGTAGGGCTGTGCGAGACCGAACAGGGAGGGGCTGAGAATGGCAGGACATAAAAAACGAAGGAAAAGGGAGGCAGAGATGAGACGGTGGCCTATTTCAGGCTTTCCCTGGTCCTCGCATAGCTCCACCCAGCTAGAGAAGATTCTGTTTAACTCCTCCGGGAATGATCTGCAGGAATTAGGAATACATTTCAGTATTAGCTATATCAGCTATCAAAAAAGCTAGATAAAAAAAAACAATATAGATTTTAATATAGATATATTTAAATTGCCTTTTTTTCAACATCTTTATAAACATTTTGTGACTCCAATAAAGCGTCTTGTGACCCTCACATCTTCAGATCAAGCGATTGAGTCCTAAATAAGGCTTCAGACAATCTTTTCATGATTTCAGGGACCCCACAGGGGTCTATCTTACCCATGCATTGTAGTAATCTTCTGCACCACTTCCTCACAACTTTCTGTCAGGTGTCTCTGGTTATTTAATAGCTCAGTGGCAGGGCATTTGCGAGGATCAACCTCACAGCTTTCGACCGAGGTATATAGACGGCTGATGAAGTCTCCTGCAATGAGAGAATTGTTGCTCTTCAAATGCTGGCGAGACCTTTAGAAAAAGTGATCAACTTAAATAATACGATAGCTTGATTCTATAGCTTGCAATGTGTATCATGGCGTCGTTACAGAGCTCTCCTACCAAGAGTGTCAATGAGGCACTTCTGGCCAACCAGCTTCATGTATTCATCTATGGCTTTGGTGGCAAGTGTGTTCTCCCTGAAGATCAGCGCCTCCTTCTCTCCAAGACGTTCCACTTCTGCATTGCCCAAAGCAATCAGGAACTCCTGAAGTGGAAATCAAAAAGGTAAAAAATAAAATCCACAATTATCTCTGCTCTATATTTAAAGATAAACTGTATGTTGTTTGTATCATATTTGTGATAGATTCCACTCATAAAGAAACTCTCAACCACCCATATATTATCAGTACCTACAGTATAAGAGATATTACAGAGTAATATCTGAATCCCTCAAAAATGCAGTTTTTAACTAAAAAAGGTTTTTGGGGGACTTAGTTACTCTAATATATATATATATATATTACCACATTTATTATTTACCTGGGCTTTTCCAATACTCTGCAACACATGGACCAACGCTCCTGCCAGCTCTTCCTTCTCCTTCACGTTCAATAGTGGTTCCAGACTCCTGCACATTTCCACATAATCCACCGTCACATACTCGGCAAACTCCTTGTATTTCTCCATTGGCAGCACCTGCAGGTTCTGGAAGCGTGCCTTTATGCGGAGGGAAGCCTGGGGCCCCAGTAGTTCCTTGTTCCCACTGGAGCTCAAGGCCTTGTATGGAATTATGGGATACCACTTCTCCTGATACGCCCTTCCCTGGATCTCAGCCAAAGATATAGCTACACTGCCCAGGGGGTGCAGGGAGATATCATCCCTGGAATGACGCTTCTTCTTGGGGTCCTCATCACGAAAGAGATGCAGAGTGACTTGGGAGACAGAGGGCAGGTTGTCAAGCTCAAAGAATTCCCCCCAGAACAACTGGCATCCACTGGCTATACCACTGCTGCCCCCTGGGCCTCCTGAAGACCCTGTTGAGCTGTCCCCTGCCAGGCCCGAGCGATTGGGGGACTTCCCCACGGCTCCGCTGCTTGTGCGGGCAAAGAGGGTGCCATCTAGGTGTATTTCACAGTAGTAACGGCGTTTGGGTGGCAGATCCTTGGCCTCATTCACCCAAAGTCTCAAAGAGTTTTCTGTTCGCTCTATGTTGTCCTGTAAATGAGGAAAGACTGGGATGTCATGTTCAAAGCCTTGAAGGATGACTCACACCCCCTGTCTCCCCAATTTGGTTTACTGCCCTATAGGAGGTGCTATAAGGTGGCAAAGGCCGCCAAGTATATGTACTAGGTATACTGTAAAGAAGATTTAGATCAGCCAGCTAATTTATTTATTTGTGTAACATGTTATTTTTATAGTTCTATGGTAACATGGCACAATTAATTTTAGATGCCAGTGATTGATTGTATTTGTTATGTGTTATAGTGTGCTTGCCATTATGTTATTATTATTTATTGGATAATTAAAGTATTAGAGCATTTCTAATAGTGTATGTCTGGAGAGTTGGTGTCAGCTTGAAATTCTCACTTTATTGGGCTGGGCAGCCCGCCTCAGGTCCTCAATCCAACGGTCCCGCTCAGCAGCGGAAGTGCAGCCAAAGCAGTGGTTGTTCTCCGAGTTAATCACCTAAGAGAGTCAAATTTAAACCAGAGGAAACGACATCAATGGGATGGGAAATGTGTAATTGAAGCTAATGAGGTCACTTCATGATGCACTTAACTAATGTCAAGTCATGTTTATTTGTCTTTAATCACAGAGTTATACTTCACAAGCCCACATTTTATACTGAAATAAAATAAAACATTAGGAAAAGTAAAGAATAATGAATAAAGGCCTCAAAAAGAAGGGATCCAAGATGGACAGTGAACTTTACAACACTTTCCAGGTCAAACAAGGGTCAAGTATACCTCAAAGCAGTATTTCTCCCCCAGAATGGAGCTGTGGACTGGCCTGATGACAGTGCTGGTGTCTGCACTCAGATCCAGACTCCCTGCTGCACTGACCGGGACAGAGACAGACTCCCGGGAACCATAAAGCCTGGAAATAGACACAAAAGAGGTGGGACAGTGAGAGTAGTCATACACTAGACAAACCCGACAAAGTCTAGCGGTGGAACTACACTGGTTCCTCAACAAATTGATACATTTTTGTAATAATTAATGGTTTGCTGTGTAATTATTGGTTTCTGTGTTGTACCTGCTTCCTTTGCCCAGCCCAATTGTATTTAATTGGGGGTTGCTATTTGTCCTCTTTGTTCGGCCCTCAAACCGTCGTTTTATTAGACCCTAAAGGTTTGGAACATTTACAGTATGGTATATTATCGGAAAAAAAGAAGCAATACACAGACTAAAATGAAGATCTGAGGTACTTACAGTACAATACTCACCTTTACTCCGCCATCATTTTTTAATCGAGGCCCACCTGGCTGGCCCACATGGTCAGGGCTACATTCTAAGAGTGGATAGATCAGTGCATAATTTCAGTCTTTCACAATCAGATTAGGAGGTATTGGTCCCACAACTACACGTCATTCTTAAAGACTAAGGGCAGAGGTGAGCTTTGTGTAAATTAACATTCAATGCACTGATGTGTATCGTACATTGAAAATTATGCTCATCAATGCATACTTTATACACCAATGGAGTCACTTCAACTCCCATATCCCACCATCCACCCACAATTCTGGGTTTCTATTGAGAAAAGAATAAGCAACATTATTTGAAGAGAAGTTGTGGTCGATCTGAACATTGGACTGAAGAGATTAGTATCACAAAGTGTCAGTTTGTCATGTACTTGACTTTCAAATAATGTCACGCAGGATGTGGTTTTCAATCGACACTGTTGGCCTCGACTTCAAACCTTCTCAACATGTTAGATACTGTTTACAGCGCTCATGTAATTTGCTTAAAAACTTATATGTAAATAATATGTAAATAACAGAAAACCACATCCTTCATTTTAAAAACCTTGTAATGTTTCAGTCATAAGAAGTCAAATATTTTTGCTTTAGTTCACACAAAAACATAGGCTACGTAAGTTATCTTACCTAACGCACCACCACACACAATCCAGCGCCTAAATCCCATCATTTAGTCCAGAAGTGAATTGAGATCACAAACTGAGACAATCACTGTATAATGAATGGTCCTCCTCTCCTCATAGTATAGGTGCAGGTGTTGATAAATAACTAACAAAACTAGGCTAACGTACTACCAGCTTAAAGTACATCTTATGCCAGACCAAAGCTATGAATGAAAACATACAAAGTGTCCTATCCTTCTCTTAACCAAGACTGACTGCTCTAGCTTATCACTACGAAAATGAAGAGGAAACAATTTGACCGACACACGCACGCACAAACAGTCAACTATTTCCGCTGTTTGCAACAACTCAGCAGTATCCTTGATGCTGTGAGTGGCTGTGAAAACAGACTCCCTGACTAATTTGCCTCGGTTACATTATTCTGACTTGTGTAGAATGTATAGTAATACTTTTCATTTCCTTGGTGTGTGTGTGTTTGTGTGTGTGTGTGTGTGTGTAGTGTATGTTTGTGTGTAACTTTGGAATGGCCATGTTGTTTGAGAGCAGCACTCGATGTTCTCAGATGTCCCAAACACACCTGACATTGTCTTTGTAGACAGAGGTGCTTGTGTATAGGTATTTACAACTGTTGAAGTACATGCCTCTAGATGCACCCATTCATAACCTGGGTTACCAATGTAAGCTTCTGGTGTTGATATTTAATTATCATGTACAGCAGTCTGCAGGCATGCCCAGGAGAGGAGCTAAGCAGCTGTTTCATCAGTGATAAGCAGCCTGGTAGCGTGGAGCAGATGTTGTTACTTAGTGTTAGGCTGGTGGCCTGTGCAGGGACAGGCCTATTTAAGAAGTTCTACTGCCTTGCCTCAACGCCGGAACGTAGTTTGTGTACACGTTAGTGTCAACC
>JAODLI010000256.1:0-12180 GCA_027575585.1 Percopsis omiscomaycus | reverse complement strand
CTGTTACACTTGAGGACTGTGGGTAGTGTAGTACTTCTCCGTGACAGCGCGAATAAAACACATTTTTCTTAAAACAAAGTTGATATCATACAGACTTTTGTCTTCTACGGGAGCCTATGCTATCGTATCACAACCTCGTAGCTAGTGGTAAATCTGCATTGGGTGGTTACGAAATTATGACTCATAATCAAAATCCCTATACAGAATATGTATGGGATTTTTACTTCCGGAACCACACTGTTGAGCTCTATGGTCACCGATCAGCAGTCAAGTCACCCTGAAATGCTTCTCTATTACATTTTTGTAATAGAGAAGCTTACAGTTTTGTAAGGGCACACAGCCATACAGTAGGTGAAATGAAAGAGAGATGAACTAGCCCTAACGGCCCTTTTTTTTCTAATATATATTTCTTTTTTTATATACACCTGTTCCTGCTCTGTCTTCATATGTAGACATAATGGTGAGTTTTAACAGAGGCTAATGGCTTTTCACTTGGTCATATTCTCATAGGGGATTGGCTAAACCTGTGTTAGTGAAAATTTGTAAGTGATAAGAGAGAGCTAGGATTATGATCTTCAGATTTAATTGTAATTGTGATGTCTGTGTGTACAGCCCAGAGGTGAAGGTAAGCCGGTACGGTTCGGTACTGCGTACCACTAAAAGATTCAGTGGTGGTACGCAGTGCCAGGAAGATGGGAGAGCGGCTGCCTGCTATAAAGACCTTATTCAGAACCAGTCACGGTCGCACTCTGGGTCAGAAAATTGATCCGCTAGCAATATGCAGTCTTGAAAACTACTTTGTCTGTTTTAAAACATTTATTTTAACTCCGAATTGTTTTTGAACTGTCCGTGCGGAGCCTTGGCCGGGCATCTCCCTGTATTCCTCGAGGCTCTTGTCCTGCTTCTCTCTACCTCCCCTCGGAGAGAGCCCGGTGGTCTCCTCTGCGTCCAGCCTTCGAAACGTGTACCACACGTTTTTAATGTCTTTACGTTCGTTGCAAAATGTCCCAATTAAAAGCAGTAGGAGAGTAAGCAGTTGTGTTTCATGTTATTTTGTTAAATTTTAACTATACAGAACAGCTTGTAAAAGCTTATGAGCTAACGACCGGAGATTTCACTCAGCAGTAGTGCGCATCTACTTCCGAAACACTGCTATTTTAAAATGCACAAAGTGAGAGAGAGATGAAGGTTTTGGTAATGGTACCGGCAAGAATTTAAAACTTTCACCCCTGGTACAGCCCCGTTGTCAGCACACACAATAGGGTCTATGCATACTGTAGACTTGTCATAAATACTGTTACCATTTGGCCATCATGCGGTCATATGCAAAGCGTATTCAAGCCCCAGTGTTGGCCTACCTGTAAGCATCCTTGAGCAAGATGCCTAACCACTTCCTGCTCCATGTAATAGCATGTAATTGTAAGTCCCTTTGGATAAATGCGTCTGCCAAATGACCTAACTGTAAGTGTAAAAAAGCGTGCGTCATCCCGAGAGTGTTCGAATCGGCGTCAGGTAGCCTCACCGTTGAGAACAGTACACATTTCACATGTCCCTACCAGACGTGAACGCACCCTCATACATTCTCCCACCAACCCACTAAACCCAGCCCAATCAGTACCCAGAATTAAGGGGTGCGGCAGCTAACCGCTGCCTTTTAATCGATACCTTAAATTAGAGCTCTAATAAGACAACGGGGTATTTGTGCACATCACCATGTATTCACCTAATTAACACCTAGGATGCCTCCACCAAAGCCCCAGGTCGAACAAAGCTTTGAATCATGGACTGCATACAGCCGTATCCACCATTGCTTGGTGTATACCCCCCTGGATCCTTACCGGGACTCTATACATCCCTTCTGGCCCGTCTGCAGTAGTTGGCGGTGCCGTCACCCTTACCACCTGCCCTACCTCCATCAAGGGGAACCCCCGGCGGAAGTGCCCAAGCTGACCGCACCTCCAACTCGCTGGTGCAAGTGCTTGAGCGGCCCCCTGCGAGTCAGGACATATCCCCCTCCCGCAGGGCCCCCTGATCGCTGCTCCCATTCCCGGGTTAAGCGGCGGTCCAAGCAGAGAGGGATTCGAACTGGACCCCCCACTCCGCCATCCGCCATCCCCTTGGTAAACTGCCCGTGTTGCCGCTGGCAGGCCGTGCACATATTGCTGGGCCTCACCGGATAGCAGCCTAGCTGCCCCCTCCTCTGCCGGCCAGTCACCCGTTAGTCACCCGTCAAATGCCTCCAGGAAGGCTTGGGGGTTGTCCTCAGCCCCCATTCTTGAATGGTAGGCCGGATCGGTCGCTGCACCAGCCGATGTAGCGCTTGTGTCTGTGCGTCGGCTTGCTGCTGGAGAGCCTCTTTCTGACACACTAGTGTAGCCGGTTGCTGTTCTTGTAACGCGTTATTCATTCCAGCATTTGTGCCAGAATGATCAGCGGCTGCATCGGGTCTTCCATTGTCCCTGTTCAGGTGCCAAATCCAAAGAATCCTCTCGACAGTTCTGGTGTAACACTGACCATGTGGTGTTTATTGACTTAAGTACAGTCCACACACACAGCGTGACACCTAATATTGAGTTAATGACTTTAAAGTAGAATAGAGGAAAGGTAAAATAAGTGATTAATTTCCCTAATGTGGTGCATAATGGCTTTTTCACTTCGACTCTATGAGGACATTAGCCATGTATACTCCCGTTGGTAAGCTCATAAACTGTATTAAAGATGTGGTTTATGCAAAGACATATTTAGGCAGAATATGTTTTTGGTCATTCAGAAATAGTTTTTGATGCAGCATGTAAGGAACACAATTATTAATAGCCTTGTTTGTTTTTATGGCGTCAATGTATACAGTGTTCTCTAAACTCTCTCACATTCTTTTTACTCGGGCACCCCACAAATACCATCATATGACCCCATCTGATAACCTGACTTTGAGGTGGATCAGTTATTTCTGGTTGATGTATACTCCGAGGTTGTGATGAATTAGCCATTTACTATGTTTACATCAACCATCTGCCTTGTGGATGGCCAAAGAATTTAAATGCAGTCTTTATGAAGTGGTTTACCTGAGCAGAGCAGTGAAAGACAGGGCCACCAATCATTTCTAACTAAACAGTCTACATAACCCTAGACCTGGATCCTGGGGTGCAGTAAAGAGTGCAGGAACTTTTAGGCCAATTTGATAAATACTCCAGGCACAGTTGTGCTTATTTCATTCCATCACCAGAGCTGTAACAAGGTGAGCCTTTGCTTAGCCTTTGTCTAAATTGGGTGGAATTCCTCGTCAATATTATAATGTATAAACTGACGTACTTTACTTTAGTCAATCAAGCTAAAGTAAAGGCAGTATTGAATTTAAAGTAAAGATTATATTGTGTAAATGTAGTGAAGTAAAAGTAAATTGATTACTTGAGTAAAGTAGAAATTCCTCAAAAATACTTGATTTCATTAACAAAGACATTTTACTTAGTTATTTTATACCAATGGTACTGGCTGGCAAGATGCCACAGCCCTATATTTCATGTACCAGCAAGTCTTTGCTCTGCAAGAACCTGCCTTATATCCAAGAAAACTCGAAAACGATGTGTAGCTAAGGTGTTAAGACTAGCATTCTCCTTTCCCCTACTGCATTCTCTTGGCATGAGTAGCTCAGTCTGTCAACAGCCATGCACATTTGGCTAAACTGACCAGCAGCTAACCAAGGAACACAGCTGGTGAGTGTTGTGTCCATAACTGCAGCATAACATGGTTTCACAATCAAAATACATTTTGAGCAAAAACTTGCCTTATTAGCTTCTAATAAGCCACTGGTAATTTCATTTGATAGAATATTGAAGAATGCTACTGAAGAACTCTTCTTTCTCCATGACATGACATCTTGTGGTCTGGAAGTGTAAACAGTGATTCTTAGAGTATAAACATGGTGCTCTGAATATCTGACTAGCAGTGTTATTGCTGAGCTGGGCCATGCTGTGTCTTGTACATGTCTTAGACATGTACATGAAGATGAAGGAAGGAGACTAATGTTAATCTGGTTTGGTTGTTACATCCTTCCTTGACAATTTTTAGCTTGTTTGAGCTACCAGTCCTGCTTGTGTTTTACTGAATCCAAACTCAGCCGCATAATGTATTTTAGTTTCTGTACTGCATTTTGAGTTCAGTGCCGTGAGCTTTGTTTGAATACATTTGAAGTGGACCAGAATTCCTAACTTTTGCCCTAGCCCTGTCTTGCTTGTAAAAGATTGCTTTGTTACTTTGTCAACCATGACTAGCTGTTTGTAACACATTCATTGTCAGCAAATCATCTCTGGGCTGGATTGACTACACAAGTTTATCGCACACGTACAGGCAGGTAGACATGGCCTTTGAGAATATATGTACACAGGTGTTTTTTGCTGGTATACATGCCATAGTTACCATAAGAAATGTAATATGCATGAAAGGCAAATAAATGTTTTACTCTGGCTCGTATGAATCAAGTATACTGTATGCTTTTGCTATGTGTATTAAAAGCACTTAATTGCATAGTTGAATAATAGAATGTGGAGATTATTTAAAGCCCATCCTGGTGGTTTTCTAGAGCCTCAATTACAGCCACCACATGATCAGTATATAAGATTAACCCTCATGAGAGAGGGAGAGGGAAGGCTCGGTGGGAAGCTGGACATTAAGCAGCTTTCGACCCTGTCACAGACTAAACACCCCAGCCCCCATCCTCTGAGGAAAAAATCCTGCTCCCCCCCCCTCCGACAGTGGGGTTTTATGTGTGCTCATCACTTCATTCCATAAGTCTGAAAGCCTGAGTGCAACTAAAAAGTAAATATTATACTGTATACAGTGCATATACTGATTACGCGTTACTGTAATCAGGTTGTTGTTTTTTAACAGTTAAAGTAATTTTCAGCAATCACATTAGTTTGATCAAAATAATTATGGCATAATTAATTTTAAACTTTATTGTTTTAGTGACTAAAACAATAAAGTTTTGTTGCGGAAGAGGGTATGCAGTGGAGCGACTAAAATTTTGTCGCTCCACTGCATACCCTCTTCCGCATCCTACTTATGGCAAGCATTATTATTGCCTCCAAAAGTAAGTCAATTAGGCTAATGACGGCAAATTCTTCATGCATTAAAGGTGACCGCTACACACTTTTCATTTAGCCTAATAATGGATGTTAGTTGTTTTTGCTTTGAATTGTATGGTATGGCATTTTCAAAGGACACTATACTAACTGTAGTACACTTGCTTCCAGCAAGGCCATCGCCCGCCTCTGTCCAAACAAACATGGAGACTGAAGATCTGTAGTTGTTGCTTCGCTGCAGTGTGGAGACAGAAGGTCTTCGTCACTGCAGAACAGATACTCTGCTTTTCTCTATATATACTTTTTCTATCTCTTTCACACTTCTGGACGATTGTAGTCACATTTGCCTATTGGCAGTGGGCCATCTGTCACACACAGACAGAGGGTTCCAGCACTCATCTTAACGACCAAATATAGTCAACTCGAGCAGTGGTGCACACTGTACCTAAAACGGCCTAGGAGGTCAAACACATGATGGGACACATCCTGTCCTTCCACTGTGCTGTCAGAGCTCTAACACTAACCTATAGTTACTGTACCTACCAGAAACCAAAATAGTTTTGTGTACAGCCCACAACTTGCCACTTTAAAGTCTTGCGGAGCAGAGCCCAAGCTCTAACCTTTAATTTAATTATGTGGCTAAATCTCCAATCTATTGAAAGTGATCACTATACACTTGGGCGTGGTTTCCACCTGGACAGGGTTTTAAATAAGATGGAAGTAGGCCTTAATCTAGTATGGTTAAGCATGGCTTTCTTTAACACAATTAAACTTTGGTTTATTTTAGTTAGCCTAGTGGTCTGAAGGCTTTACCCCCTTTTTGACTTTTTTTTTTATTATTATTTTTTAAACCACAAATAGCTCATTTTATTCAGTCAGCGCATGTGCAGTAATAAATTGGGCAATGCACACGTATTTTAATCTGAAGTTTAACCTGCTACCTTGGAAATTTCATTTAGGATTCCATTTAATCTTGGAGTTGCTATAGTCCAGGGGTGGCGAGCTGCATGCTGCTCTTTGCCTGTTCTTCTGCGGCTCTTCATGGCTGACTCACTTTCAAGTTGTGATATATTCTCTGAAGGAATTTTTTACTTTTTACTTTGTCAATTCGTGGACCGATATGGTTCTCCACGGATCGGCGCACATATTGCAGGAACAATGCACATTGGTTTTTAAGCGACTAAAATCCACAGTGAAGCAGGCTGCTCTTTGCAGTGATTTTTTTGGCTCCTCGTGCCAGACTGGTGGCACCCCTGTTATAGTCTCTGTACAGGAAACCTGATAATTTAAACTAAGACTAGGCTAAATCAAGACTATCTTTTACTATATCTTAAGTAGTCAATGTTAGTTAATCTGGATAAAAATGCCATTTTCATTTAGAACTAAGATTAATCCCTGCCCAGAAAACCGCTTAATCATCTCAGAGCTGTGACTAATCTTCACACATCTGTCATGTCACATGTGTGTTGCAGAGTGTCGTCCGCTGCCTGTGGCACCCCAAGCTGAACCAAATCATGGTAGGTACCGGGAACGGGTTGGCCAAGGTCTACTACGACCCTGTGAAAAGCCACAGGTACGTTTAAACTCAAATGTAACATCCAGGCAGGACTTCATTTCAGGTTGTGGTCAAACAAGGGAGCATTCCTAACAGATTGGTTTTCTCTCATAGGGGGGCAAAGCTGTGTGTTATCAAGAGCAAGCGAAAGGAGAGGCAGGCAGAGACTCTAACACAAGATTACATCATCACTCGTAAGTTCTTCTGTGCATGTACACATAAACACGCACACACAAAATGTTGAATTTTTGTGAATCCATGACGAAATAGCTTCCTTATTTCAATCTAAATCTCCATGCTGCCTTTTGGGATAGAATACTTTGGCCATGCTGTGTAATAAACCAGAAACTTATATAAAAACTCTCTCTAGCTCACACAAAATGTTTCTTATGGATGTCGGTAACATTAACGCTGTAAAAATATCCCAGGATGTGGTTTTATATTCTTCTTTTGATGAGAGAATAACAAAATACAAAAAAAAAATACAACAACATCCTGGATGTACATTTCAAAGTTGCCATAGTTGGAAGAGATGGGGAGGTCTGGCTGGCTGGAATTTCCCTTTTAAATTAAACACTACAACAATTACATTATTCTGAGGTAACTTTAATACATGGTACCAGCAGTGACTTCAACCAGCTTCCTAGACACAATTGAAGTATGTGAAAGAAAGAAAAAAGTTTCCAGTTCATCACACAGCGTGATTAAAGGATTATTTGCATCTTGAATGTTAGCGTATGGGTTTATATTAAGCAAGCTACAGTTAAGGGGTTTAACAGTTCAATATCACTCTAAAATTCCTAGTAATAGAACTTTGTGGCTCCATGATGGAGTAGTCGTTACTCATCTGCCATAGCCCTTATTGCTGTCCCATATAATTTCCTTATGTACATTTATGCATTAATTGGGTCACTTGCTCACAGTTTCACATACTTTTTGTCATTGTACAGTTACTGTAGTAATTAAAGTGCTTACAGTGGGTCTTCCACTGATGAGCAATTAAGACATTCATTAACACACTTACAAAAGCGCCATTTACATCAACGGTATATGCTGGAATATTCAGAGAATATCCTGTGAGCAGCATGCATACTTGAGTAACTGTGCCGGTAGGCAAACTTATTGCAACCTACAAACATTAATGCAAGATAAAAAATAAATGGAAATTAAAAATATTCCATTAAACTGTAAATAATAATCTGTGTGCCTGGTGCTGAAAAGAAAAACGATCTATTGGATTTAAAAAAAACAATGTATTCATTTACTGGATAAAAAAATATGGAAGTCCACATTTCTGTACTTATCAGCTCTTACCACCCTGCTGCATAATGAGGACAATGTACTGTTCTCACTGTCGTCATTAAATAATAATCACGTCATTAAATATGGTGGTAGGTCTAATGATGTGAAGTTGAGATGACTGACTGCCTCACACAGAGAAAGATTGTAGCCTACCATACCCAATAATACCCAATAATACACAACAACCAACCTTCCCACGATTGATGTATGAACTCACATTTTTCAACTTTTACACACACACTATCTCTGTCACAGAGTTCATGGCTTTGCAAGGTCTTCCTGCAAGGACCTTATTGTCACTCATGGTGCACATGCACAACACGCACACTGAAATGTTTCTTCCGCTTGGTCGACCACTCAAATTTAGCTTGTTCCCTCCCTCCCCACACCAAAGCACGCATCACAGCACGCACATCTTAGGTAAGGAGGCAGGGGTCAGTCGGGGCCAGGCGCAGGGTCAGCCATCATGCTTCGGCACCCCTGGAGCAGGGGTGGGGGTTATGGGCCTTGCTCAAGGGCCGGTAGTGACACAGGGGAACAGTCATGGACACAAAAACATCCTCTGCGTGGCATCCCTGTTCAAATTGGGGAATGATTGCAGTGCAAGGGTCCTCTACCCACTGTACCACTCCGGCCCGGAGTGGAAAGCCACTCTTCCACCTCTCTCTGGCTGACATGATCTCCTAATGATGCACAAACACACCCCTGCAGGCATGAATCAGACAGATCTTCAACATACAAGGCGTTCATCTCCTCTGTGCATGCCCGTAGGAACACTTTGACTCTGATTGGCTGCTAGAAACACCTCAGACAGCACTTGTTTTGGCGACTACATCCTATTCATATACATGATTTGATTTCATCGCCACGCCAACAGGGTGTGAAGTAGTGCAACAGGCTTAGGCCGGCAAATGACGCACTTGATGCCCTGGCACTGGAAAATTAGAGCGGACAGGAAGCAAGCGATGGTCCATTGAGAAAAGCGAGGGAATCTGTTAACAGTAACCTTTTTGCTTAATGTACCGTGGAGGAGAAGAATTAACACTGAACAGTGACAACAGTTCTCCTGAATGGAAAATCACTTTATCTGACCCTTCTAGAAAGTGTCTTTGTAACCCCCAAGGATAAGGGCAGAGCACACACACACAGACACAATCATGCTCTCCTCACCTCACACACAAACACATTTGAGGGCATCCACTCACTTGCAGACATTTAATGATGTGTGCGCGCGCACACACACACACACACACACACCAAGGGGTTTTATTGTGGAAGTGTTCAGTAAAGTGTGAAGAGTTGGAGAGTAAGTGTCCACTATAGCCACTATCCCTATACACAGAGAATACAGACTGCTGGCTGAGGTCAGATGCTGTGTGTGTACTCCTGCATGCAGGCCTCACGTGGCCACGTTTGGTTGTCCACCTGGGTTTGTGTGTATAGTCTATATATGACTTCCAGTTAGGTCTGTCACACACATGTTGTTAGATAACAGTGGTTTCATACTACAACACATTGCATGTAGGGTAAAATTTAGAACAATACATACAGACTAGTGCCCTGGCTGCTTCATTGCATATCCTTTTCTTTGTCTGGCGTTATGTCGTAATGTTATCCTGTTGTTTTATTGAATTACTTAAACAGCGTTTTGTGTGTAATCCATGTTTGTCTGCAGCCCATGCCCTGCCCATGTTCCGAGAGGCCCGTCAGCGGAGCACCAGAAAGCAACTAGAGAAGGACCGACTCGACCCCATGAAGTCGCACAAGCCCGAGCCCCCCGTGTCTGGACCAGGTAATGATACAACCACTAGTGCTGCTGACTGTTGTTTTGGCCTACTTGGAATAAAGCTTGACTGAGGATTGTAACCTATAAGATATTAAATCCAATTGTATATACTAGGGAGGGCAGACATGGAAATACCGTGTCAAAAATGAGAGGGTTTTAAATGGAAGGAAACTGCATTATGGTACTAAAACGCTACATGTTTAGAGCGATATTGAACTTTTAAATCATTCAACAATTGAATGATCAAAACATATTTTGACAATAAATACTACCAGCAGAGACTTGCACCAGCTTTAGAGGTTGAAAAAGAATGTATAGTTTCTGGTTCCTCATGTAGTGTGACAAAAGGATTATTTTCATTTATATTGAGATAACTAGGAAGCCATTAGCTGTTGCTTTAACTTGAACAAACCAGAGATAAGATACTATATTCCAGGCATAAATGCATCCTTGGTTTTTACTCACTCCTTTGTCCCCACCATGCGATCGATTAGATTGCTTATATATGTTGTATTCGTATTACTTTGTTGTTCATCTGAATAGTTGACATAATATTAAGACTATTATAATTTATTTGTGATTCTACATAACTGTCATAAAACATGCATAATATAAACGTAAATCATGAGAAATAGAAAAACAGCAAAGATTCCTGTCCTTTCTGCAACCAGTAACTGGTCTGCCAAACAACGTGCTTACCAACAGGAAATCTCTATGCATCAAGTATTTTTTTGAGTTAATACTCGCATCTTTTATACAGAAGGATGTTTTCCCCAAAGCAAGCATATGTTTTGTTTGTGGTTTCAATCTATAAGCAATTACAGCTCTAAGTTGACTGATGTGTTCATGTGACATAATGTGTTAGACATAACAATAACAGCAGATCATGCCCTCCTTACTGTGATTCTTGGTACAGGAATGATTCAATTGCGAGGTGCAGCCCAAAATAATTAGCATAACCAAATTACCCATAATTACAGTATGGAAGGGTATCATGGGTTTTGAACCTTTCTTAACGCATCTACACTGTATAAAAATTCAATTCTATGTGTAAGGGGGGAAAAAAATAAAGCCTTGCCACAAGCTTGCATAGCAACCATAATGGTATGTTTGGCCATGCTCTGTGGACAATATTTGCATCTGAAATTATCCTTGAACAACAGAAAGCCTGTACTTTTTTTATCTATCTCCTCCTCGCTGTTGCATAAACCATTGTGTGTGTGTGTGTGTGTGTGTGTGTGTGTGTGTGTATATATATATAAAAATATATTATAAATTACGATAAACATTTAATTTTTACAGGAATATTTATAATATATTTTCAAGATTATTTAAACATAACATAAATATTGAAATAATTTTACAACCACCCCTAAAAGCATCTTACAACCTTTACAAGGGTCCCGACCCCCATTTGGAGAACCATGCTGATAAATGAGGGTGTATGCCATAAACTCTCCTTTTGTGGGTGACAGGGTTTGCCAATACTTTTAAATGCGCTTCTGTGTACAGTTAGATAGTTCTAATCCAGTGTTCTTTTGCCCTGAAAGGTCGCGGTGGTCGAGTGGCAGCTCACGGTGGCACTCTGTCTTCATTCATTGTGAAGAACATTGCCCTAGATAAAACAGACGACAGCAATGCTCGAGAGGCTATCCTACGCCACGCAAAAGAGGCTTCAGAAAACCCCTATTGGGTTGCCCCAGCATACAAAAAGTAAGTTAATCACTTGCGTACCCCTCTTTCTTCCATCTGTTGGCCCAAAAGTGTGTGAAATATCTGGTAGTCCGAGGTGAACTGTTTTTGTAAATGTATGGAACTGTACAATATTTTTATCAAGATCAAACAAGCTATGTCCTTTATAGCAAATCTGCATACACACACTGCAGTAACGGAGTGATAAAAGGTGGATAAAGTTCCTAACTAAAGTCAGAGAATGGCGGCAGTTGTGTTGAATTGTAGGGATTGTAGCAGTTTAGCAGGAATGTACAGATACCGGTAATATGAATCTCTCACTGACCAGATTCATCAGAGGTTTGGTATGCTCAATACTGCTCCTGTCAGCTACATCTAATCTAACATATACCCACCTCCATTTATACAAAAGTAGCCACGCTATCCGTCGTTAACTGTAGACTAAAGATAATGTGCCCTATTTTAACTATCTAAGTGCACGCTCTAAAGTGCATGGTGCAAGTGTGCTAGTCTCTTCATTATTCATGGGTGTGTTTTGGGCGTAACATGCATCTCCCATTCCCTTTAAAACGCCAGGTGCGCTTGCACCTGGCAGATTTCTATTATAATGGCGCATTTCTCAGAGGAAACGCATCTGCTCGTGCACCAAGTAAAAGCACTCAACAAAAAGGTCTAACAAAAAAGACAGCAATGCCAACGCAAATACAAACACATTTCTGTCCACTAAACGAAGCCAAAGCGCTGCAGAACAACGTTCGAAATAACTA
>JAODLI010000255.1:0-12181 GCA_027575585.1 Percopsis omiscomaycus | reverse complement strand
CCAGTTCAACTGTTGACAAATGTACTAATTGTAAGTCGCTTTGGATAAAAGCGTCTGCTAAATGCTAAATGTAAATGTAAATGAGGCAGTTAGTAGTAATTAGCGCAACTAACCATCTGGGTAGGAGGAAACTAATTAGTGATATCAGCTGAATCATGCACTGATTTTAATTATTTTTAATTATTGTAAACATAGTATGTGGCAATAAGAAACAGGTGAAATCTAAAAAGGTAAAAAGTCTGAAATAGCTCAGAGAAAGCTTAAAAGCACAAGAAGGAATTATGACATTGTGGTTTGTGCACAGCCTGCACTAAACATCTGCCTGTCTCATAATATGCAGTATGTGGCCTCACAGATATAATTGGTATATGGTCGGGTGTAGCTGGAATCAATAAAGGCATTACAGCAACAAAAGAATTTTTGTGCACAAAACTGTACAATACTGCCATCTTGTGTCCTTTATTTTTTTTACAATTGACTTCACTGGAGCCATTGCTGCTTATAAATAGGTTTCTTACGATTTAGGTTATGTTGAGACAGAAAGTTAAGATACTGTATTTTTGTTTAATTAATCTATTAGCTGTTAAGTACATATGTAAAGAAACTAAAATGTTCAAGCCTGTGTTTTTATTTGCATATGCTGCAAAACATAGACATAAAATAGCACATAGATTATATGCATGTGAAATTATCCCGTGCAACTGATTACTATACATATTTTTCAACCAATCATCCTTATTTATCATGATGAAGACTCTCATTATGATGATGAATGTAATGTTCAAGACACCGTAAATCAAACAAGAGTATATATTAGTCTTTGGTGTGAAAGGACACATTTAGCCTAAATACAAACAACACAAAGATATGAAGGAACAGTTATGACCCCTCTTTGCAGAGAACAGTCTTCAGACTTTCTAAAGCTTCTTCTTTGGTGATATTCTGCCACTCCTCTGGCAAATGGGCTGGTTCTCGCTGATATTCCTCTGCAAACCTCCCATTGAACCTCGCCAGCACATACCTGTGAAATTAATATTTTTTTATAAAGAAGATAAATGTTGTAGATAACTGGTATAATTGCATACTGCATAGCTGTGAACAGTGTAATAAAAACGTAATACTAGTGTTAACGAAATATGTCTTACTACACACACAAAATGCAGACAAAATTACCTCCAGTAAGCAATGGGTGTGTTGGCATTTGGTTCTTTAGGAGAGATGCTCCAGTATGGGTAGACAGAGTGGTAGTCCTTGTAGGCCAGAGCCTTCCTCTCTGTGTCCTTGTTGAGGAATAGGTTGTCCTGGACAATGTCTGAGGGGCAGCTGGTGTGGGACAGGGAACAGGAGTTGTCACAGGTGTAGGACAGCATTCCTTTGGGCCGGTGGAGCACGACATTGTGCATCTCATGTTCCAGCTCACCGATCTCACAGGGGGCTCTGCAGAAAGGACATTGCATCCCACAGCCTCTCACTCTTTTGAAGAGGCCATCCTGAGGTTTAATGGGAAGTGCATTGAGAAGTTGGAGGACATCCACATCCTGGGAGAACTCCTGGGCTAGAGCAAGCCGTAGTTCACCCAGGGCCTCCAATAGGCAGCTGACAAAGCGGTTCCACTGTGTGGTGATGCTGAACAGGGGTCCCTCCAAAGAGGTCTTGTCAACATCCACATCTTCATCTTTCTCCAAAATGAAGCACATTCTTTTCAGCAACAACTTGGTGTCACTCAGCACTCCGCACTCTGCGGTGTGGCTCACTGCGGCAGCCATCTTCCCCACAATCTCCCCTAGCCGTTGCTGCCTCCCGGCAATTAAGAACTTTGACTCAGACAGGTGAGCCTCCACCCTCTTATGGATCCTCCGCAGGCTAAACCGCTCATAGGAAAGCAAGTACTCCAGGAAGCTCTCAAAGCTGTCTTCTTCCAAGAGCTCCTCTAACAGGCTGCAGTTGAACGCCAAGGGGGATTGGTAATGCCTGCCATTGTTTGTCACCATCTCTGCCACGATCTGGCTCCCCAGTGGCCTGTAGATGTAGTCCAGGGCTGTGGGTTTAAGAACCATATTAGTAAACGCATGAGCCACCCTCTTGCACTGGTCTCTCTTTCGAAATTGGTATATGAACTCTCCGAGGTACCTGTTTTTGGAGCCATTGATAAATGTCAAAAGTTCTCTGTCCTTTGTATAGCGGTCATGTGCTTCTTGGAAGTCTTTGCATGCAAAGCCACAGAGATAAACTTTAAGATCTACTTCAAAAGCTGACCTGATTTCCATAGGTTTTGCCCTTAAAGACCTCTCAACATTTTCTAGCAGTTCCGTTATGTAGCTGTCAGAAAAGTCTGCTAATTTAGATTTATCTGCTACAAACTGATTGTACTCCTCAATGATGTTGCATGTCAGACGGTGAGCCTCTAACCTCTGTAGTCTGTTGTTGTCTTCAAACATGTGCTTTAATCTACTGCGGTATCCAAAATGCTCATCGGTAACTAGAAAGCTAGAGGTTTCTTTTTCTTTTTGTTTCATGTCTTCAAGCTTGTTGAAGTGTTTCTGTAGTCCTCGGTGGATGAGGTTCTTTTTTAGAATTGCTGTTATTGTCGCATTAATATTGGTCTCCGAAGGTCTAAAGTTAAATTTGGATAATGCACAATTCCACACATTTTCAAACTCTTCTTCCAGCTGTAGGTCTTCCTGAACAACATTGGTTAATTTGTTGTTTTCCACCAGCGTCAATAGCTTGGACTCCTGCTCCTTTTCCAATAAGTTCTCGAAATTTCTAAACTGTGTGGAAGTATATTGGTTCTCTTTGGCAGACTCTAGACTTTCCATCATCTGTTCGGTTAACTGTTCCTGAAAGTCATTCATACTCTTCACTAGGTGTGGAGTGTATGTCTCTATGTAGGTTTTGTGTAGGTCATCCTTCATCATATAGTTCTCTAGCTTTGACCTGATTTTATCCACCTCTTTTTTGACCTCCTCTCTGGCTTCATCCTTCAATACAATAAGAACATTACCTTCGGTCTCTGTCTCTAAAGTTTCAATCTTACTGGACATTATTCTCTCTGTTGGACTGATAACCCAGCTTTCCATGTGGTCGAGTACGATCTTTTCCCACTGGGAAAGCTCTGTGCATAACATCGTGAATGCAACAGCTATTTCAGTATTTCCAAGTCCAATAGAAAATGATTCAGCTTTCAGTGCTTCCCAAACGGCACACAAGCGGCCCATGAATTCAGGCAGCCCTGAGGCTTGAGACTTTCTTGAACACTTTTTCAATGCCTCAAATAGGTTTTGCTTCAGCAGTAGCACAATTTTACTGTACTGTTTGTCAACTGGTTCAGTGAGGGAGATGTTTTGCCAAGGCCCTATGACACAGGGGATACTGCTTTTATTTTTAGCAATTGGGCTCTCTGTTCTGTTAGCTTCTATCTCATCTGTCACAGTTTGAAGAATTTCAGCAATACGTCCAATTTGTAAAGCTTGTAACTTGCTGTTTAATTCTTCATTCTGCATTAGGAGTTGGTTAATAGGTGTGTAGCCACACACCTCGTTACGCAGCAGCGCATTAACTATTACACAGAGGTTGGATTCAAATTCGTCATTCCCCTGTGCAGCAATGTTGTGCATTAAAACATCACTCAGTCCTGTTGCTAAAGTGGCCATCTCATTGTCATGAACCCGAGTGTCCCCTTCTTTGTCCTGTCCTGGTGAACAAAGACCTTCAACATCAATCATCATCAGGAAGTCACACTCCAAGTCTTTCCTAAGGTCATCTGAGAGGGGTAGAGCTAACATGTAAACCCCTCTGGTGGACCTATTTGCGCCACTGGGGAAATTCACTCCAAATAATGCAGAGAGCACCTCAGAATTATTTGCATGATGCACACCAAGATTTGTCAAAACACGCAACCTGACCCCCTCTTGAGGGAGGCGGCGTTTTAACTCAGCAAAGACACAGCCGAGCCAGGTGCTGGGGATGCTAGAGGCATCTCCATCCATTAGCTCAAGTGGAATTCCATAGAGCAATAAGTCTGCGGCTATGCTGGGAAGGCGTTGGACGTTGTGGCTTCTACTGCTGGGACTGGTGTGTGTCAGCTCAAAGATTATACCCATCTCACGCAAAAAGTGCTCAATGCCAAGAAAGGAGCAGTCAGACTCAAAAGGCTGTTTTGAGGCTTCCTGACCTCCAGTAGAGGAATCCAAGTTTGTATATGATTTTTCACAACTGTTTGAATGTGATTGCTCTGGTTTTAACAACTCAAGTTGTTTACCCTGCCTGACTAAGTCAACGATTTCTGGCTGACATTCAGGGCCTTTCTGGTTTTCATGTGAATTCTCATGGAAGCTCGATTTTACTGCACTTTCCTCAAGCATATGCTTCTGGGACACATGTTCCTCTTCCACCTTCTGTTGCTGTGTCTCTGAATATTTGAGTCCAGTATTTGCTGTTTGGTATATGCTTAGTTCTTCAGACAGATTTGCATAATATTTTACTTCCTCAACTGTTAAAACAGTGCAGAAACTGTCATCATCATCAACACCATCATCATTGGTTTCTTTTTTATGCTCATTTGTTTTCTTTGTGGCCACTTCTTTTCTTAGCTCATGTTGATGTTTGTATCGCTGTTTAATTTGCTTAGCTCTAAGCTTTAGCTTCATCCAGCTAAGAAAGTATGTTCTCTCAATTGTGTCTGTTGTGAAGAGACTATCTGTAAAAACCTTCATGGCTGGGGTCATTCTGTAACTGCTGAGTTGGAGGAGGATATCTTTCTTTTCTTTTTCTAGCAGTGTGTTGACCTCACCTCCAGCTTCACCTCCTTTCTTCTGTTTGCTTTCAGCTTTGTCCAGCTCTGTCAACTTGCTCCACAGAGCCCCCTGCAAAGGCAGCTGTTTCTCCCTGAATTGTACAGATCCCTCCTCTAAACCTGTCAACACTTCCTCAACCTCAGCCATTGCTTTCTTACACAATGGCCCTTCATCCACACTCAGGCCTAGCTCTTCTGCTGTTTTTGCTGCTGCCTCAAGAGTAACAAGTTTGAGTTTATCTAGTAGCAGAATATTAATGGCCTCACGTAGCTTCTCAGCTAGCTTCTCCTCACTGAGACCCCCCACAGTCAGCACTGAACCATCAGTCAGGCCCAATTCCTTTTCTAGATTCTGTTCAACAAACCCTACAACTCTTTTCTTATCACCCTCCTCTATGGGCTGTGAGAGGTTAATAATTAAAAGCTGGCTGCCCATGCCTTTGCAGGAAGCTAGAAGACTTTTTTCTTTCTGACTAAGATGTTCACAGAACACTATCACAGCTGATGAAGCACGACACAGAAGACTGAGGATTTTCGCATGTGCTGCTGCATCCCCCCGAAGATTTGACATCACCAGAGGCAGAGGAAATAAATCTCTGTCCAGATCTCCACTAGGAAGATACCATCCCATCTCAACAAGTCCATTGCTGAGTTTCCGGTGCAGCTGCCCCCCATCAACTCTGCGGTGCAGGAAGGCTTCACTGGTGGCTTTGGGACCACCCATGACAAGACTCAGTACCCGTGACTTGGAGACGCCACAATGCCCAAGCTTCACACAGGAGACCATTGGCATCTCTGTACTGGCCAAATCCCCTTCTAGGGCCCTTTTAGTTATGGCAAGGCAATGAGGCCACCACTGGCTCACAACACCTCTCAAGGGCCAGAGAAGGAAGGTGCTAGGCTGTTGTGGATATATGCCTGGAAGTACCAGAGGCACAGCAAATTGGCACTGCACCATGCGCATTGTAATCTCCTGCTGAAGGAAGCTATTGGCAGACATATAGACAGCTGTGATCAGATCAAGGGGGTTGACAGCAGACTGGGACTCCTCTGCTAGGCCGTTGTCGATTTTGTCCTTTGTTGGTGTGCCGGCCAGACCATTAGATGAAGGTACACAGCATGAATGCCGAGCGTCAGGGCTGAGCAGCCAGAGGCGCTGGAGGAATGCATGAGGAAGGTCCTTGGGCAATAGAGGGGCTTTGTTTTCCAGTCTCCAAGTGCTAATATCGAGCATTGAAATAGAGTCTAGTGGTGTGACCAAGAAGGCCTCCAGGCCCAACTTAGACAGCACCTCAGCCTGGGCACTGTCCAGGGCAGGCTCTGTACCAAAGAGAACATCACTGATTTAGTTTGTGACATCAACGTTACTTAAAAGTAAAATGTGTAAACATGTCTATACTTCAGAATCTTGACCAGGTTAAAAATGTGCAAAAAGTGATCTACAAAAAGACAAATTGTTGACAGTTTGAGGGCAGGATTTCAACTGATAACTTCAGTTAACTACAAGGTAAAAAACCTAGTAGTTACCTAGATCTCCAGTTACAAGTTATCATTAGTTATTGTTACAGTGATGATCCACGCACCGTAATAAAAACAACATATATGTCATTATTTTATTATATTTTAACAAAACACACTTACTTTTCTTTTTGCTACTGAATCTTTTGTGAAGCTTGACAGACATGGTGAGGCATTTGAGTCTCTTCTCTTTACGTGTATTTTTTCCTTCTCCTGCTAATCACACCCTTTAGTTTGGCTTGGGTCCTTTATATCTGGAATGGAAATTCATGAGATTAATTGGATTTTCAAAAGTATTTTGATAATGATTTCAAATATATAAAGTTAAAGACAGAGGGAAATGCAAGTTACATTATTAAATCTTCCTAGTCAAATTATAAACCAATTATTATATACAATATTCGGTTTAATTTGACACCAAACTAGCACTGCGCCATGCCCTCTACTGCGTCCCCACGGTAATTTCGGCGATGTCAAGCGATGGTCATGGCATGCTGGAAAATCAGCAAATGTGCCCAGGCGAGAGAAAATAATACACTTGCACCGTTCGGAAACTAGAGCCCTTAAACTCTCCCACCCCCCTTTTGCACCTTTTTAACATGAGCTTGACTGTTAAACTCAACTGATTAAAACATAACAGTATAAATATAAAGGGTATAAATTGTATAAATATAATGGTTCTTACCTACCTTGTGAAACAACATGCTGTGTTAACATTCAAACAATGACTGTCTCATTCTGTCTCACCACAGGTGACTTCTTATACCTGTGCCTTCAGCGATGAGGCACATTCCTGCAGACCTATCTAACTGCCAAGGAAACATCAGCCGTGTGCACCCAGTCTAACAGATTCACATTGCAGATCGAGGTGATAACGGCAACCAATGCACAATGCAATGCACAACCCAGAGGCATTTGTGTGTGTATTATATCAGAGGTGAAGGGACAATGACGCACAGAAAAGTCATTTGTCACCTCTGAGATAATTATCTATCTGACAATAAAAAACAAAAAAACACATAGAGTCAAAGACGTGTGCTGTAGCTTTATTATTCCTGCCTGTCTGTCTATCGCTGCCTTTAATGTTTTCTAACTACAACTTGAGTGACATAACACCAGGTCATCCTATCCAATGCGGCTGTTTGAGCACTGGAATGGCACTGAAATGAGGCCAAGCTCATTTCAGTGCCATGCCACCTCTTTATGTAGGCTAACATGTTAATTATTATTATGTTATTAATGAAATTGTTTCTCATGCAATTGTCTTATTCCACAGAAAATCATTATCTAATGTCTTAATAACTCAGATCATGAATTCAGATACCAACCTTGCATGAGGATGATAACAGTCTGAACAAGGTAAATCAGAAAGGTGAGATGTACTTATTATGTTGCAGGCCTGTATTTCCCTGGCCCTGACTTAAATATGATTTGATCTTATCTAATGACTCGGTTAAAGCACAGCCGAGGGATACGTGTACAGAGGAAAGATTACAGCTTTATTTCTGTGCCGCAAAGCTCTTTAGCAGTCTTACAGCACAGGGCTTTTTGTGTCATAGAGTGTGCTACTAAAGTGGCTGTGTGTGTGTGTGTGTGTGTGCACGCGCGCGTGTGTGTGTGTTTATCTCTGACTCCTTGCACGACTGAGAAGAATGAGCATACTCCATGTTGCGTGAGTCTTGGATTCTAAGTGTGCTTTACCCCGAGGCTTCCAGTGCTCACAGCATCCCTGGTCGTTGATTGTTGAGGACTTTTTCCAATAGAGGGACTGAGGAACAGCAGAGGACAACAGCAACACTCTTCAGCGCTACAGGAGACACTGAAGAAGCTGTCAAGATGTTGGTCACCATGATGACAGCCATGTATATCATGGTCAGAGCCGTTGAGTCGGTAAGAAAACTGTCATCTACTGTACTCCATAAGGATTTATGTGTAATACTGTGTTTATTTGGAATATCTGCTACATAGGAAGTACAATGTAAGGATAACAATATTAACAGTATTTTAGTACTAGGGTGATGCAATAAGATGACATTCCTCCTCCTGCTTGAGCATACAGTGTAAACAAAACAAAAACATAATAAGCTAAAAATAAATAAATAAACTAATAATAATATAATCATTATTCCTACTAGACAGAAAGAAAATACAGTTTGGGATTTTAATTGGATGTGTTTCCCTACCGGATCAATAAAGTGCGCACACACACACTAACGTTTTGGTCTCTATAGCTAGGTATGCGATTTGCGCGACAGCGGGAACCTTTGCCCTACCTGGTCTCTCAGCCTCTGCACTGGCAGGTGCATTCTGTCTCTCACAGCCGCAGGGCCAGCCGGATAGATGAGGTGAGACACACACACAGACATACTGTACACACACACACACACAGCTGTTATGTCAAAAAGAAACGCACACATAGTACACAAGAAGAGACAGAAATAGAGACACATGCACACACACACACACACAAAAGAGAAAAGCATTTACTGTAGTAGTAATAGTGACAAACCCACATACAGTGTGAAGATAAGCAACCATGAGGTGGGCAGGGAGGTTAGACAGATGACCACGCATACAGCAGGTAAAAGACACATCTCCTGGATCTAGGGAGAGAATGACAGCCTCGGTTTGGTGTGTGGGAGTCACCAAAGGACCCAGCCAGACTGACATGTAAGCAGGCCTAACTGATGCAGCTCTGAGCCCCTGGCTCTGTTCGACCTATTGTTGTAATCCCAGTTAAGGGGGATTTGTGTCTGAGGTCATTGCTCTTACTGTGCTTGGCAGGCTCCTACACACAGAGACAGTTCCGCACAATGGTATAAGCTTGGGCGTAGGTTTTCATTTCAAATATTGGGGGGGATAAATTAAGCGGGGGGGTCCTACCCCAGGAAATGGGGTAGGACCTGCATTCTGGTGCATTATTATGCAATTTGTGCCTTTTTCTGCATCAATTTATGGTGGAAATTTCTTTATTTAAGTAAACACAAAATGTAGGCAGCAGGTGACAATTCAAAATATAATGGAATATAATGCCGTAAGGCTCTCAGGCCTGCTGTACTTGTAACGTCTGGGGTCACTGCCTGGAACGATGCCTCGCCCCTCCCGATTGGTCTCGCCGGCATGTGGCTCATCCAGGCTTCTACGCACACCAGCTCCACACGGGCGCTCCATCTACAATCACAATCACGCACACCTGTGTATTGTCTGTTGGGGGGTATATAGTGTATGTTGGGCTTATTTCTTACGTTTCTGCCATTTCTTTTTGTTTTTTCTCATTTAATATTATCCCTGCTGAGTCAACACACATATAGGCATGATTTACTTTTCTGTCCTCTTTTGTGTCTTTTGTTTGGGGAAGTAACCTCTTTATATTTGCATGTGGCCCCTGTTCACATCAGTGATAGGCCTACATTAATTCATTTGAATTAATTTATAAACCCCTGGACTTTAAAACTGACGCGGTGTGCAAGATTTCTGCTCATGTTCAAAACAAAACACATATCTCTGTTATTGAAGCTGACATAAAACAAGAATACAACACATTTTGGCCATAACCGGTTAAAACATTGGTCTAATCTATTAGAGAATGAGACCTTGTTAAAGCCTCTAAATAATTCTGGAAATCAAAAACCATAGGACATAGCACACACACAAAAGCCCTGGTGTATGTGTGAATTTGTTATTATTTATGTGGATAGTCAAGAAGAACTAATACAATTTGTGCACCTTACTAGATAGTCTATATTTGTGGCTCTAAAGTGCAAGTAAAGGCAGACACGCAAAGGCATAACTATTCTACTGTAGTCCACGTATTCTTTTCTTTTTCTTTTGGGCAATTAGTATGGTCACTTTGAAGGTCAAGAATGAGACACGGTAGCTGCGTACGTGACAGCCTAGCTGTACATAGCTGTTCATATGTGTGATTTAGGATGTGTAATCTGTAGGCATGCTAAGAATGTTTCAGTTGCGTTCTCAAGAACATTCCAGTAGTGATGCTTATCTACGTGAACTGCATGTCCGTAGCTGGAATAACAACGAAGCTGCTGCTATAATCCATGTAAGGGTGTCTCACTATGGCTACTATGTCCTTTCACAGTTTGATGGCTTCAGAAGAAACAGCATAGGTGTCTATAGAAAGAGTAAGTATGGAAAGCTATTTTTCTGGTGATTCACAATGCAAATGTGTTAGGGATTTAAAGATATCTGACATTTCTTCACATTCAGTGTAAAATATAGAAATACAAATGAGATTGTAGCCTTTAACTACTTACATTTTGTTTGACTTGAAGATTAAAATGGCTGCCTAATCTAACTGAAACTAGCCTGCTTGAAACTAAGGCTAACGTGTATATCATGTGTTTTAACTGAATCGTTGCCACAGACCACGCCTCCATGGCTATTGCCTCTGCCACACTGGCTATCCCCTGTTTCCTGTCGTGCTCACACTCCAGTAGCACTGCCACCAATGGCACTTCACCTGCACCACCGCTCAGCCCTGTAGAGGTTGATAAAGCTGCCGTCACCATCCAGAACCACTTCAGGAAGTTCCAGCAGAAGAAACAAAAGAATGGAAAGTAGATGGACCGAGAGAAGAGAAGAGAAAAGAAACGGGAAGAACAGGAAGAAGGGGGGGGAAACTTTTCAGAGAGCCGAACAGGCACAGGCGACCAGAAATACAAATAATACTCAACACAGTTGCTATAGATGTTTGAAATATATGTATATTGTGTATATTTATAAACTAAATTAAAGATGAATTGCACAACTCTGCATGACACATTTTTGCTGTGCTGCTATGAGGAAGAGGGTTTGAGGGCGCGTGTTGTAGGCCTATGTATTTTTTGTTGTATGTATTTCTATATTGCAAACTAAAATAATTTGTTAATGTAATGTCTATTAATGTCATGTAATTATTTAAAAAGAAAACATGAATGTATACTTTTTCTGTGAACCTGAATGCAATTTGTGTATAATGGTCAGAAATCTCATCTGGTACACTGTGAGAAGATATTCATACACATTTTATGTAAGAGTTAAGAGTTAAGTCATAGAGGATATTGTCTGAAATCACACAAATATGTAGATTTTTGCCAGTAAGTCCAAACAGACAGATGACAAAAAGGGCAACATGGATGGCTAACTTATATACAGTATATTGTATTGTATTTTTGTATATTGTTTCTTCTATGCAGGCTTGAGGTTTTTATCAGTGAATTTGATTGTGCACAATGATCTGTTTATTTCTTTCTTGTCATTTCTGTTCATAATATTTCCTGAACTATTTTCTATAAAAAAAGGTACACTCCACCTCCATTGATTTGGCATGCCCCTGAAGCCCAACATGTCTACCTCAGCTCATTGTTTATGTTTCTGAAATATGGATTCAAGAAGGGGACATGCGTACTCATAGTTTAAAACCAAACACCATTTGGTCTAACACTGGCCCCTCCCCACTCCTTCTCTGCATATTCGTTCAACTGTGAGCTGGGGTGGAAAATGGAAAATGGGGTTACAGGTGTGAATGTGTAGTAAGGCGTTGGATCAGTTATGGTCTTAAAAATACATAAATTATATTATTTACTATTACTTATTATACTTACTTACTATTACTACGCTAACAGCAAGTCTGTCCTACATGCATGGATAATTAACCAATGGGAGGAGGAAATCTATTAGTCTAATCAATAAACAGGAAAGCCCTCCACCTTACACACATCACTTAATACTGTAAAATGTTGAAAAATATGGTGGATAATGGAATCTCTAAAGAAATACTAAAGAAAGTAACATATATACTTTAATAAAGTACCCCCCCCCCCCCCACACACACACACACACACACAACACAAAATATATACATTACTACTT
>JAODLI010000254.1:0-12181 GCA_027575585.1 Percopsis omiscomaycus | reverse complement strand
GACGTGTTAGTAAGGGAGGCTAAAACCCAAAGGGCTCTAGCGTCTGTCGCTAACACGTCTCTTAAGGTGTCGGGGAGGGAGGTTTACTCTGCACAGCGCAGCACCTTGCTGTACCGCTGGCCTCCGTTACAAACACATAACTCTTCTAAAGCCTCTACGCCTGCTACGTCAGTTCGCTTAGTCTGGTTCCACCAGTTCCTTCAGCTCCTCTGCCCGTCGGCCCCTTCCTGCTTAACCTCCAAGAGCTGAGTCCCGCCCTCCAACACCCCAGAGGTATGATGGGAATCCAGGTGGATGCCGGGGTTTCTTGACCCAGTGCCATATGACTTTTGAACTACAGCCCTTCGCCTTCCCTTCTGATGGGTCCAGAATTGCCTATATAATTACCCTGTTAACTGACAAGGCCCTGGCTTGGGCAACTGCAATCTGGCAAAAGCAGGGTCCAGAATGCCTTGACAGTCTCTTCCCCTTTGCGTCTCAAGGTAGAGAATCACCAAGAGGAGATATCTTTGCATTTAATTGATTCCCTGTGGTCCTTGGGTTCCCCTGGTTGAACCGCCACAACCCTCATGTTGACTGAATCACTGGTACCATCCTTGAATGGGGTACATGCCACCCTACATGCCTCTTTGCAAGTCCTTCCTTTCAGTCAGAGTCTCCAGATCCCTCCGAGTTAGCCCATGTTCCTGCCGAGTGTCTGGATTTAAAGGAGGTGTTTAGCAAGAAAAGGGCATCTACCCTTTTCTCTTTTTGTCAAACCAGAGAAATGTGAATTCAACATCACAAAGGTCTTCTTCCTTGGGTTTGTCATCAGGGACCCAAAGAAGACCCAAATGGACCCAAAGAAGACCCAAGAAGTGCACGACTGTCCACTAAGGAGGTCCAAAGATTTCTCGGATTTGTACATTTTTATCGCAAATTTATCAAAGACTTCAGTTCGGTGGCTGCCCCCATCTCTTTAACTAAAAAGTGGCACACCTTATGCCTGGACTCAAGAGGCTGACAAGGCATTCAGGGAGCTCAAGCAACGTTCTTCCTCAGCGCCCATCCTGACGCTTCCTGATCAGGCACTGAAATTTATTGTGGAGGTAGATGAGTCAAATGTGGGAATAGGTACCATTCTGTCAACACTCTTCGGACGGGAATCTACAGCCTTGTGCCTTCCTGTCTTACCGCTTGACTTCTACAGAGTCTAGGTATGATGTGGGAGACCGGGAGTTGCTGGCGGTTAAGCTGGTTTTGGTAGAATGGAGGCATTGGCTGGAGGGGGCCCAACATCCATTCCTGGTGTGGACCGACCTTAAAAATCTGGAATACCTCAAACAAGCTAAGCGCCTCAAGCCGATTGGGGCCACAGCCAGCCTCTCCTCAGGGTACCAACCCCGCCCGGTCTAACGGGCAGACCAAGAGGTTTAATCAGGAGCTGGAAGCCACACTGAGGAGTCTGGTGTCAACAACCCCATAACAATGTACACCCATAACACCCTACAGTCCTCTGCTTCTGGGAGGCCACCGAAAAATGACTAGAAATCTGACACAAGACCTTTCTGTTATTATAATGAGCCCTGTTTTGACCGACCAGTATAGTTAGGCTGTACAAAGGTTCTCTTAGGTAAATTATAAAAAAATCTCTCTAGGCACTGGACTCAGTAAGATACACCTTATGTAAGTAAAAGTAAAATATTTCAAATAGAATATGATAGATTATATACAATAAAAAAATGAAATGAATAAATACAAGAACGGTAGCAGAATTATGTGACTTTTGTGTTCTTTGTTTGGCCTTTCTCTGCCTCCACCCGCCCCCTTCCACCTGTCATCATGGTGGCTTAATGGAATTCTTCCTCAGACACCCACAAACAAGCACAAATATATCCCAGAGATGTGCATGTGTCTGTCTGAACAACCGACCCCAGCAGGGGCCTTGGCTGACCAGTGGAAGGGCATAAGGCATGGTTAGAATAAGACACAAGGAGAATGTGTTTCTTGTTCTATAATTACACTTCAGAATAATTCAAATCAAAAGGAAAAGAAGAAAGCAGAGGAGAGGAGATGAAAAAAGACTAGATGAGGAACAAACAGGGTTAAAGTTAAAAAGAATAAAAGAATGAAATGGACTGAAAAAGGGAAAAAGAAATCCCAAAACAGATAACTGAGTGGAAATAAAGATAAGATAAGAGAAGACTGAAGAAGAGAAGAGAAGAGGAGAAGGCAGGACATGGGACATGTGACATTAAGCAGCGGTCAGTAATTGGGGGGGGGGTTAGTTCACATTCCTCTACAGTGAGGATATAGGCTAGTTGGTGCCATCTCTATGTGGGGCATATAAATAGGACCGCGAGATCCCGTGCAGCATAAAGTGTGAAGGCTTAATCTGGATGTGTGTGTGTTGAGAGAGAGAGAGAGAGAGAGACTGGGTAATTTAATCTAACTGTTAAAAATATAAAAGTAGCTTGTGTGCTTACTGTAATGTTTGAGACCTAAAATAGTTTCCAGAAACAAACAAAATAAAATGCTATTGGTTAACTATTGGTTCCACAAAACCGCCAGTAACTGCAGCCAACTAAGCTACACTACCTAACATCTTAAGTATACTACAGTAAATGAATTAAGTAAATGAATTGCACGGTTTTTATTTTTAAACTAACGAATAATAAATGTTAAAGTAAGATTTCAGTCATATTTCACAGCAGCAGAGAGTGTGACCTGCAGCCGAATGTGTGACACACACACACACACACATATAATACGTTATATATAGCGTTGTATCCATGTCTTCTGTGCAGCCTGTGTTACACAATAGGTAAAGCATTGCAGCTATGTGATCACGTGTTTTTATATTTATGGACACGGGGAACGATTACCACTGAAAGAAATGAAAACGAAAAGCATCCTGAATTATTCATATTACTATGTCACTCTTATACCATCTCTATTTTGTTTCTCTCGTTGCTTTTGAGGGCCACTGTCTCTCTCTTCCTCTCTTTCTATGTCTGTAGTTATCTCTTTTTCCTGTGTATTCCATCATTTATTATTTCTCACCCTCTTTCCTCCCCAATCTCTTTTTTTTCTCTGCTTCACTCTCAATACCTTTCTCTCTTTGCCTCTTCTTTTTTTTCTTTAACATTTATTCTTCTAATGTCTTGATAGCGCTCTTGAATTTACCCTAATCTCCTCCCCATACCCTCCCACCCCTCACGCAGGAGCCATATATGGATGTGACTCTGTGATGTCATCTAACAAATGGGGAGACGGAAATGTCTTTTCTGATTGCATGTCACCGCATGGCTCTTGGCAGCTTGCCTCGACGTATATATACCACATGGGCTCTGTGTGAAGATCTATTTTAGGAAGGATGACGAAAGCAGCATGTTTTCATAGAGGTCATGTCAACATTCCGAAGTTAAAGTATATCAACATTCCAAACAAAATATGTCGATGTTTACATTTACAGTGCTTTTTAGCCAAAGCTACTTACAATCAGTACATTTTACACCAATTATTGCAAGCAAACAACATTCTCCTAGAATAAAGACAGCATCATGTCATCATGGTTACTTAGCTTATGCATTTTTCAGTATACATTACTCAATATATTCCTTTTAAAATATCATTCAATCCACAAAAATAATTAATTGCTAGAAGCCTAAATACCGGCAAAGTGCTTAGTATTCTAAGAGCTGATCTAACAGAGCAGAAAGGAGACGAGAAGGAGGATTATTTTTTTGGAGGGAAGGAGAGGCAGATGGAGCAAAGGAGAGGCAGAGTTGGGTGTCATCAGCATAGCATCTGTGTGAAGAGATTACACAGCTAAGAGATCTATTGTACATTGAGAAAAGTAAGGGTCCCAGCACAGATCCTTGTGGAACCCCAGTGTTGAATGAGCAGGGTTTTGACATTCCAGAGGACTCGATAGGAGCGATCTGTCAGATAGGACTCAAACAAAGAGAGCACCGAGTTGGCAATGCACAGCTCAGTGAGGGTCAATAGAAGAACCTGGTGGTTTACTGTGTCAAATGCTGCTGACAAGTTGACGAGGACTGAGGAGAGGGAGGAGGCTTTAGCAGTGTACAGGGCTTCTGTCACCATGAGCAGCCTTGAAACCAGACTGGTGGGGGTCCAGGAGGTTGTGTTGTAAGAGGTAGGAGGTTGGTTAGAGACAGCGCGTTCAAGTGCTTCAGATGGAAAAGAACTAAAGAATATGTAAATGTCCAAACTATTTTTGTTGTCGCACACAATTTTTTTTGATTCTGTTGCAGCCGTATCCTGCTCTGTACAATACAGAAATCAAACTGAAAGGGAAGCTGCGTGGCAAGAAATTGTCAATGATTAAAAACTGACAGGTAGGCTGAAGTTTTAAAAAATAAACTCTGGCTATATTACAATTAAGTCATTTTAGCAGACAGGGATTAGGCACCTTGCTCAAGGATGCTTACAGTTAAGCCAAGTCTGGGGCTTGAACCAACAACCTTCCAGCTGGGAGACCAACACCTAGACCACTAGACTATCCTGCTTTATCAACATGTTTGCTAACTAAACCTTTATGTTAGTGTGTGTGTGCTAATTAGCTCCTGTGTAAAATTGAGCAAATAGGGTTAATATTTTTACATTATTATCTACGATATACTTTTAGGTGAAAGGAGGAAACAGGACTGGATCATGCAGGCATTTGACCACTGGCCCCATTCTCAAACATCCAGACCCATCCCTTCCATCTGTGGTGAAAGTCGACGTCACCCCTCCAACCATTATCCATGTGCGTTTGATTACAAGTTAACATCCGCCCAGAGCCATTACCACACCTGTAACGGGCATCCATCATCTCCACCATCAGTTTAACCCGTTCTACTGCCCCCCTGTACGGTGGCTCCCATCCAATGGGATGCCACGGAACAGATCCTGCGGGCTCTGGCCAGCGATGCCGAACCTCCCGGTTGCATCTGTCGTCCAGTGGCTGCTCTCCTCTCCCTGAGGGGCCCCCCCAGATATCCACTGTGCCACGTCTTTGGTCAGAGGAAAGTTCTGGTGGCCCTCCCGTGACCACCATGACCTCGCAGTCGGAATCCCCCCATCAGAGCCTCATCCCTGGTCACACATCGACGTGGCTAATGGACCAACCGCCATCCGTGGAATACGCCGCTGTGCTGTTGGCAGATTGTTCTGTTCAGTGCCCTGGAAGGGCCTCCCTACCAGCGGTGGCTCTAGAACATTTTATTTGGGGGGCAATGGTCATTTCAGGGGGGGTCTAATTTCCGTCTGCTCTCCAATTTTTTTTGAGGTATGACAAAGCGGCTCGCGGCAGCGCCTTGAACGCAGGGACGCAAGGCGCAGCGACGTTCATGGGGCGTCGCAGTAATTCTTATGTTTATAGTTTTTTACATGTCGAATAAATTATTAGTTATTATTCTTCTGCGTAGTTTGAAGACAAACATTTTCAAATCTTTATCCCGGATATATATATATATTTTAATCAGGAAGGGGGTGGGGGGGTCAAATGGGGGGTCAAGGCGTTTTTTGGGAGGGTCTTGAGACCCCCCAAGACCCTCCCTGGCGCCGCCGGTGCTACCTACAGCCTTGAGGCTGGTGAAGGCCCTGTCCACCTCGGTTTGGGCCACCCAGGGACACCGTTTCTGGCAGAGCAGTCTGGTCAACCCCCTTCTCTGCCTTTTGAACGTTAGCCTAATTTCTGGGTTTATCATCGCCCAGTCAAATGGAGGCTAAACCAGCAGATGGGCAGGCTCCTGCATACTCACTGTAGCACCCACTGACAGAAGAAATGGAGCATGTTCATGGTCTATATTGCGCACATTCAATAGTGAATAATTTTCAAAACAAGACCGTAAGAGCGGGCTAGTGGCGCAATGGATAACGCGTCTGACTACGAATCAGAAGAATCTAGGTTCGACTCCTAGCTAGCTCGCATTTATGACAAATGTGTGTCCTGACGCTTCTGGCCGTCATGGAACTCCAGAGGCTTTATAACGTTTCACACACGCTGTAGTGCAATAAGCTCTAGCTACATTTTTGGGGGCAGGATAGCCTAGTGGTCTAGGTGTTGGACTCCCAGCCAGAAGGTTGCGAACCCCGGAGGTGGCCCACCCCTAAGCATCCTTGAGCAAGATGCCCAACCCCTATCTGTTTCATGTAACAGCACCGTGTAATTGTAAGTCGCTTTGGATAAAAGCGTCTGCTAAATGATCAAATTGTAAGAGAACCATAGAAACATTTTAGTCTGTAAAGTGAGAGGTGGGTGGAGAGAGCGAAAGAGGAAAAGATGCAGGAGGAACGACAGAGGCGGACAGACGAGGAGAGAGAGAGAGGGAGGACTGGGTAAGGCACACGGCAAAAGAGAGGGATGGAGAGAGAGAGAGAACAAGTGAGACTGACACAGCATTTTCATTCGGCTTGTTGCCACGTCAACCTCCTTTCTATTTTCTTTTATTTCGTTGATGCCTCTCTCATCTTGTTTTGAGAAAGAGAGAGAGCGAGAGAAAGAGAGAGGAAAAGGATTACAATGGGAAAGAACCTTGATCTAATTATCTCTATTTCCTCTTTTGAATGAAGACAACGAATGATAAGGATTAGGACAGGAATTGCTCTAATGAAACGATTGAACTGATGTGATCTACACAACCAATAGCAACCTTTTACATGTTTCTAATTACATTGTCATAATTATAATAATATTAATGTATTGTAGGCCTATTGTGTTCTTCATGTAGCCTACTGCACCCTTAAAAGAATTTGCCACAACCTCATAGAACGCTGTTAATGAGATTAATGGTTAATGGTGGCCTATTACTGTAGCCCAACCGTTTTTGGTAACCAAAGGATACACATTACTAGTCTACAGTAGGCTACTGTGTAAGAGAGATACATACTGTAGTGTGCCTATGCTTAATGTGAGTGAAAGGTCCCTCAATAGGTGATATGTAGAAAAACTATGTAGTTATTTATTTATGTAATTATCTAGGCCAGATACAGTAGGCCATCCTGTTTTTATACGATTAGGACGTTCTCCGTGAGAGTAGATGTGTTACTGTGGGTTAAAGCTTTTCAGTTTAGTGTAGTAGCCTAGTAGTAGAAGTCATGGTAGTAGTAGTACTAGGCTAATACATAGGGCTAATTGTAGCCTATGTTGTAGTACTTATATTCTTTACGACCCAAATAAGCCACAAAACGGGGAGAACGCCGTTAAAAAGGCAATTACGACGCATTCTGTTATAGTCATGCATTTGCATTCAGCTTTCCACATGCTCGCTGCCTCCCCGCCCACTTCTCCTGTCTGCGTTGCTGGCTGGGCGGACTGGGCTGATGGGGCTAGTTCCGTATTCTTGCCGCTAGTTATATTGGGGCTTCGACGTTTCCTCGCGGAATTTACCGAGTACCATGCGTTGAAATGGACATCCTCGCCCCCCGGCACCTATAACTCCGGATGAAATAGGGGTAAGGAATCAATATTATGTTCAAATCGCAGATCTCAACCGTCATTCATCCCCCGACGTAGGTCGCAAACAGCCAAAGTTTGACGCTACTGTAGCCTGGTCCAAACGTGAGTGCGTCGCCTTGTTGACACACGGTAATTTGTCACACAAAACGCCAGTATCGCACATTACAATTTGCCTACGGTTGTGAGTTTACCACTTCGGAACTTTCTTGCTGATATGTGCAGGGAGTGTGTGTCGACGTGTGGCTTACAGCCACGGCACTGTGCGTATCTGTGTCGGTAAGTGTGTGTGGTGCGTGTGGCGTCCATTGATGTTGTTTTGACACGGGTGACGTAGTCCGTGACGAGCCTAACGATGAGATAACCAGTTCCAGTCCATGTGAGGAACATGCTTCGTCTCCTCCGTGCAGTTCCGCGGCTGCGCGTCTTCTCTTTTGAGCCGATTTTTTATGAGCAGCGCGCTTGAGATCTTTCTAGCAAAAAAGCGACCCACGCTCAACGGAGCAGCCTGCCATAGGTCGCCATGCTTAGTACAGTTTTTCTACCGGTAGAGGTTTATGTTTTGTTTCACGTGAATTCATCCCGGGAAGAGGCTATCTCAGGCTATGCCCAAGAGTAGGGCTGTATTTAGTTATAATATGAATACTTAATATTAAATTGTAGCATACAACCGCTGGAATGGGAGCCGGCTGACCACAAATATTCACTATAAGAACTGAGAACGGCGATTTACAGTATTTTCCGTTTGCCGTGTTTGTACATCTGCCAGCTTCTACCTGGCCTCAAAAAAACAGGACCACTTTGAAACTTTGCATACATCACTCATTCAATCCTATTTGAAGCTAAAATCTACTAAAATCCACTAAAAATCCATCTCAGTGGGTCATAATAAGAACACATTGTAGTGATATGTTATTCATAGCAATGCTAATCCAAATGATAGATGCGTATAGGCCATAACTGTAATGTAGGATAGGTGTTTAAATGTCACTGTGTTGATTATTGAGTATTAAAACTCATTTGTCATCATCATCATCATCATTCTGAAACTGGTGCTTAAACACTGTATCATGCCAGTCGTGGTACAGCACATGTGTGGGTTATACAAGGAATTGTCCCAGGAGCATGGATTAAGGCATATCTTCTGCCCAGACAGCACACACATATATTAATAGAAACCAATTTTCCAGATTCCTGAAATTCCTCAGCTTCTGTTTTCCCGGCTGCTCCATTGAGCAAAGGGCCACGTTTGGGAAGGTTTGGCCACTCGGGCTTTCCATGAATCCACACAGTTGTCATTTCAAACCACCCTTTACATTTGTGAGTGAATCCTCCATCCTGACTTTTTCAAATAAAAACAATAGGCCCTACATTACATTTCATACATGTAATTGAAATCACTGGCGTTCATATGTCCAAAAAACGTTTTTTGCACTTTTTTTTTTTTTTGCACTGCTTTATCTTTTATATTATATAATTTTACTTTATGACATCTTATGCCAATATATTTCAATATAGTTGTTATGAATGTATATTGCTCTGTAAAATGTATGTTATAAACATTTGGATCAGAGATACTGCCTGCCACAGGGAACAAAGTGTAATATCTATTCAAAGGTTTCCAGGCAACAAGAGTTTTCTTTGAGATAATCAGAAGCTTTACACTGTACACTCTTGATTGACAAGAGTAAGAGAGCTGTTTATTTATTTCCACAGTTTATTAGGCTTTTATTTAACATTTAAAAACATACCGTAGCCCACCACTGAACCCAATGTACATGCAAATAACAGCCTGCTTCTGTGGCTTGCTTGGCTGCATTACATTTTTGTTTGATCAAATCTTCTGAAATAACTTAAAGGGCCCCTCTCATAAAATTCTAAAGTTTCCAGTTGTCTAATGGCTCGTTTCCACTGAAGGGTACAGTACAGTACAGTACAGTACGATTCGGGGTGGTAAACCCTGATCCGGCTTGTGTTTCCGCCGCAGACAGTACCCTTACTTGATATGCAGGGTGTATGCCAGATCGCGATAGCCGCGTCAATGTAGCGATTGGCGCCATACTCGCGTGAAGAAGAAAGTGACACAGTAAAAACAACAATGGAGGACATCCAGCCGATCTTGTTCCTGCTTCTCGGCATGTGACCAATCAACGGTCTGCAATGAGTCTAGCTCCACCCTTTAGGTACCGGACCACTGTGCTAGGTACACCAACGGAAGGGTCCCAAAAAAGTGGTACCGTACAGATCGGTATTTTGGTTCACAACTACTGACACGAAATAATTGCTTACTGTACTGAATCGAACTGTACTGTACCGCTCAGTGGAAATGAGCCATAAAGGGATCCAAAAGGACATTATTTTTTAAATCTGTCTAACATGTCATTTGGGCAAATCAGATTTAGCCCAAGGTATGATTGGGTAGATATTTCTGGATTGTAAACAATAATCTCTATTCTCTCAATCCTTGTTCGAAACCCAATCAAGTTAGGGTATGTAAAAAAAACTAAAACAGAATGTTCAGCTCAATGGGAGAAAATGCTGTTAAAAATGACAGTTGCAAATCTAAATGATACGGGGCCTTTAAGTTTGGATCAGACCAGATGGATAAGACCAGTTACACTTGACTTACAGTACTCTTGAGCAAGGCACTTACTGTATCTCAGCAGTAGAAGACTGCAGTTTGCCAGGTCTACTCCTCTATGTGAATGTGCTGAAAAGGAGCATGTATCCTCTGTCAATGAATGAATAAAACCTCGATATGAACCATCTTAAAACTACAATCTGTCACTTTGCCTGTTTGCATCCCTTACACTACCAATGAAAGTTTGGACACCTACTAATTTTTTCTTTATTTTTTCTATTTTCTATCTTGTGGAATAATAGTTAACACATCACTATGAAATAACGTGTAGGCTAAGGAATTATGTAGTAGCCAAAAACTATCAAAATGCATTTTATAATTTAGATTCCAACATTTGCTTTGAGGGCAGCTTTGCACACTCTTGGCATTCTCTCACCAGCTTCACTAGGTAGTCACCTGGAATGCTGTTCCAACAGTCTTGAAGGAGTTCCCACATGTGCTGAGCACTTGTTGGCTGCTTTCCCTTCACTCTGCGGTCCGACTCATCCCAAACCATCTCAATTGGGCGAGGTCGTCCGATGCAGCACTCCATCACTCTCCTTCTGGGTCAAACAGCCCTCACACAGCCTTGCGGCGGGTTTTGGGATCAAAGTCCAACTTTCAAAGTCTGAACTTTTTTTACTTTTTTGTTGCTTAACTTTAGCTTAATGCCTACTGCGTAGATGTTGCGTACCATGTCACAAGAATCTGTACAGAATGATCCTGTGTTATTCGGTGCATACGACAAGTAAAAGGGCTTTGGGTTTTGGATCATTGTCCTGTTGGAAAACAGATGATGGCTCCACTAAGAGCAAAGCAGGTGGGATCGTTGCAGAATGCCGCGGTAGCCAGTTTCATCATAGCTCTTGATGGTTTTTTCAACTTCACTTCTGTAAAAGTTCAAGGTTCTTGGATTGACTGACCTTCATATCTTAAAGGAATGACAGACTGCTGTTTCTCTTTGCTCTTTGCAGTTGAGCATCTCTGGTGAATGGGTATGGGCCAATGGGGGTGCTCATACTATTTAGTTCTACCTTTTCTCTCTGGTGCACCGGCCACTGCTGTTGGACAGGGACTTTTTTCTGCGAATTTCCCACTTTAACAACAGAATATTTCCAAATGCGAATCAACATGTTTTAATTATTCAGGAGTAGGCTGAATCAAATAGTGCTTTAGCTCAGTCGGCCATAAATGGCCAGCAAAAGAGAACTTTAATGATTGGGGGTGTTTTTTTCTACCTTTGTTAGGTATCGGTTCAGAGGTCATCATCATCATCAACCATGAAAATGTCGGCGACACTCGACGCCGCAGAGTCGCGAAGAATGTTTGGGACCAGGGCGAATATGCAGAGACCACTCCTGTGGCATTGACGGGTGTTCTGCGGGAGACGGAAGACATCTCACCCTGGGAATTCTGGGAATTCAGCCGGGCTCCTGTTTTGACACAGGGCTGAGCCGCCCGGGCCTGCCTGCTGTCTCGGCCAGCTCCTTTTGTGCACAGAGGAATTCTCCATTTCAGCGGCGAGTGACGCAGTTAAATTACAACCTGGGCGTGCGGACAAGACAACGTAGCAGCAACAACAACAACGGGAGGATTTAGGGGTCAACAATGCAACTTTAGGACTTCTTGACACCGGTCCAACCCGTCTACCAGACTGTTTCTCTTGTTTCCTATTCAAAAGCCAGATGTACCTTGTAAACGTTTCACCCACCTGATGCTCCGTGACGCCTCCTTTCGATGCCTGGCCGCTAAAGACACCTGGCCCTATCTAGACTGAAAGCACAGTAGCCTCTGTTAGCCTGCACTGCGGAAATTCGTCCTCATTCTCAATGGAAGTGCTGGATTTGCTTTTCAAAATCTAGAAGCTCTTTTTAGGAAGAAACGTGTAAGACTGACCCCGAACAGCAGCATGGCCGCCACGGGAAGGAAGCTTCTGGTCCGAGAATTTAACCATTTCATCACCTGTTACTTATGTAGGGGTTATCTCATCAAACCCACGACAGTCACCGAGTGTCTGCACACCTGTGAGTTAGCATAAACATACTTCTAGACACACCACTGTAATATTTGTTGTATTTATTTACACATACTTTTAAGTGTGTGTGTGTGTGTGT
>JAODLI010000253.1:0-33235 GCA_027575585.1 Percopsis omiscomaycus | reverse complement strand
GTGTTTTTGTGTGTGTGTGTGTGTGTGTGTGTGTGTGTGTGTGTGTGTGTGTGTGTGTGTGTGTGTGTGTGTGTGTGGTTAAAATGAACGTAACTTTTTTTTTTTGTATAAACAGGAAGTGCTAGAAGGTCGAGAAGGTCCAGCACTCCCTGCAGCTCGTGTTGTCCCCACTAAGGGAGAACTGTTCTGGCTCATTGATGATCCAGCAGCTACCAGCCTAACCATCCAGGTGGAGAGGCCAGGCCCTGGAGCGAAACTCTAGAGCTCTCTATCATCCTGGGCTGATGCTTACGATAATGATGTTTCAAAACCAACATGGAGGAATACTAGGAATGAACCATTTCTTGTTTTTGAAGTTCTTTTTCTGTACGCATTACGCAGTCCTACGATGTTCAACATCGGGGAAATATACAAGGAATTAGATTTTGAGGAATTGTGTGTGTGTGTGTGTGTGTGTGTGTGTGTGTGTGTGTGTGTGTGTGTGTGTGTTCATCAGACATTTTAATTTTGAGAAAATTCAACAGTCTTCCTTTGTGTAAAGATAAAGACGTAATAAAAAGATCAAATTCTTATGTGTATTACATTATAGTTCAGACTCAATTATTGCATCTTTCAGTGTGATCTAAAAGAAACACAGATTTCTCAGTTTGTACATTTACCTCTGCTTAGGCTCAGTGTCTGATGTATATTTTTCTAAGCTTGGTTAATTCTCCCAAGGGAATTTATTAGAAACAAATGTTTTTCCTCTGAGGAGCCTGCCTGACAGTTGTAAAATAATATAATATAAATATAATAACGATTATTTGTACGATATAATGTGTATTACATTATGTGTTGTGATAAAAACATATTTAACTAGTTAAAGAAAGATCCAGTCCCATCCCTTTAAGATGTCAGTGAAACCTCCCCTTTAAAACTCATTTCTGCCTATGGGTGATGATCTTGCACACAGAAAAAGATAGATGTTTTTAGCTTTGTCTATAGCAGCGCTTATCGTCGAGACTTGGCACCTTTCTTTACATATTCCTTTTTGTATTTTAGAATGTACCTCTTTCTCTCCACCGCCGTGATCTTGACTCTCTTGCCCTGCAGACCTACTTGGGGATACTTTCCAGAGGAACGCTGGAGCCCCGAATCTCCGCTTCTCGCTCCACGGGTCCTCATCGCCCTTATATGCAGAAACTCAGAGCACTCCTTGCCTTATTTTCTCGGAACGATAGAGCAACTTAATTATCCCAAGGAACGTGTTGCAGTATGGTAGGTTATGTTTGTCAAAGCAAGGAGGTTAAAAAGCTGCAAGTTCGTTAGCTAGTTTGGTTAAGCAACGCTATCTATCACTATTGTTTACATATTTAAGAAGTTTAGTTTTTTTGTAACGTAATTTTAGTAAACATGTTGGGAGTTGGATAGGCTGTTTATAAAAGTTTTGCTCTGTTCCCAGCCCGTGTTTTTGCAGTATCAGGGTCGGCCCGCTGAGTAACTATAAAATAACGTGTTGAAAAGTCGGTCATCGCTATTATTGTCATGTTAAAATAGCCACAATTGACATAATATACAGGGCCCAAAGTTAAGGGTCGTGTAAATAATTGTTTATTTAAATAGTAGGCTATATAAGCTAAACCTGACGCTGGTCCAGGTCAGAGGTGAGGAACACCGACGAGCCGCTGTGGTCACTCGTCTTGCCCGAACAGCCATGTATTCTGTATACGTGGAGGAGAGGGGATGGGCACGATGTAACATGTAGTCTGAGGGGTGCTACTGGATCACGTTCCTTCCTGTGAGTATTGAGCTAACATTAAGTATCTCAGCGACCATTGATGATCATAATTCACTCGGCGAATTTGTGGTCATATCCCAGACGCATAATTTCAGATCCTCGACAACGAGGGTCACTTTTTACTAGGGAACTGTGCATGATGACGGATCAAAATAGCTTTCATTTGTTACCATTTGTCTACAGAAGTTTACTTGAATAACCCCTCTGGCGTAGTGGGAAGTGAAAGCGGATGGAAATGGATGATATTGGGAAGTGAAAATGGAAGGCTTTTGATTACGTTAACATCTGTACACCCCGAATGGTGAAAACCCTTTTACTTGACAACTAAACAACATGCTCAAACAATTTGTGAGAAGCCTGCCTGACATTTCTTGATGCACCAATGCAATATATGGCTTTCAGTCTAGTCTGAAGGTATTTTATGAATGTGTACACTGTTTAGATGGATGAAATGGTGAGGTATTAAGGTAATTTGTTGGTTGCTATGCTAGAGAAAATGTATAGTAAACATACCAGGGAAGGACAAATTTGTAAGCACATGCGTCTGTCTCATGTTGTAAACCCTACTTGGCACCAAATGCCTGTTACATTCTCTTGTATGCATGCCATAGACTCAGATTCGTAATTTATGTTGTTAAATTAATTCTTAAAATTGACACTTGAGTCTGTAATGGTGTCTGGCTACATCTCTTTCCCAGTGGAACACAATAGACCAGATATACATGCTGCAGGGCTTCTGCTGGAGAGCAGTAAACATCTTTGACAAGTATCCACAAAGTTATTTCAGCTGAGCACGGGGCGGGAGGTGCTGTAAAAATCCACAGTTAGTGGAGATTGACATTTGGACAGTTTAGAGAGGGTATAGCCGGTTTAGCGTGGAGCTGCAGTGTTCTCACAGATCCTCGCGACATCAGTAGGCAGAACCTGGCTTGGCCGCCTGCCATATGGGGAAACTGTACACTCTGGAGTGAAGCCTATGGACCCTTTCTGGCTTTTCTGTTCAGGAGAACAAGCCGTAAATATGACTTTGTAACATGATTCCCCCTTATGCATGCAGAGAGCCAGGCAGGAGGAATAATTTAAAGATCAACGGGGTTTGATTTAAGATTGATATTTTTTGCAGAGTATCAAACATGCAATCTGGCCTATTCATTTTGACACGTCATAGACATATCCATGGCTCATGTCTGGTAACGTCTCACTTATCTAGGTTAAGGCTGACCTAGATGTAGTACTTCTACATTTTACTCTCTTGTTCTTATTCCTGGGAAATAAATAATAGTCCAACCTCAAACTTTGCAAACTGGATGTTAGTTGCTTAGCTAAGAGGCTTGGCTTAGTGGTTTTGAATTCTCCTGCCGGTTCTCAGCTATAGACAATATTCTACCCTAGTCTAATTTTATTTGAGCAGTGCAATAATATTTCCCGTCTTGTCTCGACTTGACTTAGGTTTAGCATTAGTGCTGCATTCAACGCCATTTACTCATTGACGTGCTTCACTTTTGCAGTTTGCAGTGTTCAACCTTTCTTAAACCTTTCTTAAACCTCTCCTAAAATGTGCGGCTGTGTTGACAGGGTGGCAACTGATCACAATGTGGACAATACCACAGCCATACTGCGCGACTGGCTGGTCAAGGTTCAGAGCCTCTACCACTATGTGGAGTGGAGGCCGTCAGAGGAGCCGAGGTCAGTTATGTTTCATTGGTAAATATGGGGTTTTGTCCGTTTTTTTTCTTTTCTTCTTGTGGTATTAATCACATGTATTTTTCAGAGGGTATGAAGATGAGGATGGCCCAAAACAATGGACTAACCTGCGTTACGCACATGTAATGAAGCTTCGGCAAGCGGCACTAGAAGCAGCGCGTGAGATGTGGGCCGACTACTTTCTGGTGTGTATCCTCTACAGAATAGTGACACTGAAGCTGTTTTTCTTTTATGTGTTCAGCTAAGGCTTCTAGCCAGACCAACTTTCCGTATCGGTCACAGCATTGAAATCCAGGCTTTTGTTTACTCACATTACAAGGACACAATAAAAGGAGTGTACATTTCAATGAGAAAGTGAAGGCTATTGGAAAGTGACCCAGTTTTTGTGTATTTTTCTTTTAAAAGGTTGTCTAGGCTAGGCAATTTGGATAATTTCTTATACTTCAACAACATCAACAAAAAATATAAAACACATACTTTCTAACCCACAATATCTAGGATCACCAGGGTATAATTTTGAGACAGAGTACTGTACATCCAGCGGGGGATGCATTTTGGTCTAGAAGTTATCCTGTTATATTTAGATATTTTGACAGCTTGAAAACAATTGTATGCTCAAAAACAAACTTTGGTCATTGTTGTGTAATGCTTTATCCATTATCAATTCAGATTCTCACCGATAGTGCCCTAACCTCAGTGACTTTTTTGTCTTGCCTGAATACAGCGTTTACACTGTGTCCTCTCTCTTCTAGGTGGTGGACTGTGATAACCTCCTGACCAATCCAGATGTACTGTGGAAGCTCATTAGTGAAAACAAGACGATTGTTGCTCCGATGCTCGAGTCCCGTGCAGCTTATTCCAACTTCTGGTGCGGCATGACTTCCCAGGTAATGTGTGGGTGGTGTTTTTTGGTATATATATATATATATATATATATATATATATACGGTGTATATACCTGTATATGTGTATATATATTTTATTTTTTTTTTTTTAATCTGAAAGAGCTGTCTGATGATGAACACTATTGCATAGGCACTATTAAGGTTTATTTCAAAACAAGCCACATACTAATACTAAGTATTACAGAGCAGGTACTTACTTCAGCGCCATCATGTGTCTGAAATGTAAACCAGCCATTTTATTTCAGGGCTACTACAAGCGCACTCCAGCCTACATACCCATAAAGAAACAGGTGCGTAAGGGCTGTTTTGCAGTGCCCATGGTCCACTCCACCTTCTTGATAGACCTCAGAAAAGAGGCATCCAGGCAGCTGACGTTTCACCCCCCACACCCGGACTACAGCTGGGCCTTTGACGACATCATTGTGTTCGCCTTCTCTGCTCGCATGGCAGGTATTGTACAACACAGTCCTTATCTTGGGTTTAATGTTGATTTATATTCGTCACAAACTAAACTCTGGACACTGTGTTTTACACTCTGTAGACGTGCAAATGTTTGTATGCAACAAAGAGACATACGGCTACTTTCCTGTGCCACTGCGAGCCCACAATTCCTTGAAGGACGAAGCTGATAGTTTCTTACATTCCCTGTTGGAGGTTAATGGTGAGTGGCTTGCATTCAGACGAGGGGCTGGGCGGTCTTCTCTCCTCTCAATGGCTTAATGTTCTCACTCTACTTTCTCTTGCTTGTGTGACGTCAGCATGCATTTCTGTTTACCGTTCCTGTTTACCATTTCTGCATCCATCTTCCCTCTCACTGTGTAGTGCGACACCCCCCAGTGATGCCCTCCAAATACATACCCGCCCCTAGCAAACAGCCAGATAAACTGGGCTTTGATGAGGTGAGTAATGAGTGTTGTGAAGATGGCAACTGCAAAAATGGCCCTTGTTTTGCCCCATCTTTGCTTAATGCCTCCCTCTGCTGTTAGCAATGGGGTATTACACTGACTGACCTGACTGTCTCGCTACGTGCAGGTGTTCATGATAAACTTGCAGAGGCGGACAGACCGCCGAGAGCGAATGCTGAGGACATTGTTTGAGCAGGAGATCGCCTGTAAGGTCATAGCTGCTGTCGATGGAAAGTAAGTTCACCCATTTTTTTAAATGAAACTTGCATACCCTCATGTAATTTAAGACACGCTCCTTTCTGCCCTTTGAGCCATCATCTTGTTTGCCTCCTTCCGCCGTTTCAGGGCATTGAACATTAGCGAAATAAATAATATGGGGATTCACATGCTGCCTGAGTACAGTGACCCTTACCACGGCCGCCCGTTGACCAAGGGAGAGCTGGGCTGCTTCCTCTCGCACTACAACATCTGGAAAGAGGTCAGCTACAGAGGCTCAGAAAATACCAAATTTTTTCTAACTTGTGAGTCGGTGGGGTAATGACAAACATGTGTCTGGCCGTAGATAGTGGATCGGGGTCTGGAGACCTCCCTGGTGATTGAAGACGACCTACGCTTCGAGGTGTTCTTCAAGCGTCGCTTGATGAACCTTATGACTGAAGTGGACCGCGACGGACTGGACTGGGACCTCATGTGAGTTTCTGTTAAGAAGCTTACTTACACCTTAGGCCTCTTCTTGCATGGAAATACCTCGTCCAAAGACGAGCGGTCTTTAGAACATGAAGTTGCACTATGATACTAGGTGTTCTATTCCTTCAATTACAGCTCAAACCAACACGATTATTTTATTTTTCTCCCAGCTATATTGGGAGAAAGAGAATGCAGGTGGATCATCCAGAGAAGGCCGTGCCTAACATTCACAACTTAGTGGAGGCAGACTACTCCTATTGGACGCTAGGTTATATGATATCGTTTCAAGGAGCTTTGAAGCTTCTGAAAGAAGATCCGTTAAAGAAGATGTTGCCCGTGGATGAGTTTCTCCCCATCATGTACGACAAACACCCTGTGTAAGTGTTAGCAATTACAGTGTATTCCTCACTTATAAATCAGTTATAAATGTTGAACTAATCACATTCAGATATTTAGAATATGATTAGTAATTCTTGTTTAATCCATCGCTAATAGTTTGTTAAGAGCTCATAAATGGCATTTTACAGTGTTAATAGTCATTGACCTATTTGCTCCTTGTCCATAGGTCAGATTACAAGCAGCACTTTGAGAATCGCAACCTAAAGGCATTTTCGGCAGAGCCTCTCCTGGTGTACCCTACCCACTACACGGGCGATGCGGGCTACGTCAGCGACACTGAGACCTCCACCGTGTGGGACAACGAGAAGGTGCGCACGGATTGGGACAGAGCACGCTCAGGCAAGACCAACGAGCAGGCTGAGATCAGCACGGAGGCCCAAAACTCCGATGTACTGCAGTCCCCGTTGGACAGCACAGCAGCACGGGATGAGCTATGAGCGGGAATGACATCGGGACCATTGGGAAGATTCAGGAGAATGTAGGAACGTTAGTTTGCGTTGTTATTTCATATTCAGTTTAGCGGCGGCGCAGATGTTACAAAGGGATCCGTTACAGCAGTGTTTCTGTTGTTCTGTCTAATTTTAGATTTAACTTCATAAAGGCACTAGACTTGCCATTTGCAATGGCATTTGCAGTACCCAACCTTTGTCTGTCATACAGAATGTGAAAAGCACGTTAGCAGATATCCTCAGACTGTTACATTTCCGTAACTCCTTTTGACAAAGGTTTTTTTTATTTTGACTTGTCAATGTGAGAACTGTCTCAACTATGAATTTATTACAATCCTATTTTATCAAGAAAGTGTGTTAAATTAATCAAAACAACAATTAATATTGGAAAAATGAATGTTATTATATTTCTGTTCTTGGGAAAAACAGGAAAAACTATGCATGTTTTTGATATCAAGTTTTCTTATTTGAATCTCCATGTTTGCCTTTTATGTAACCATTAGCAAACATAAATTGTTTTAAAACCAGTTACAAAGTTACAAAATGACAAAAGACACAAGTAACTGCAACGAGTAATTCGATTGATGTGCTACTGTAAATGTGCTTGATCCCCTGCTGCTGTTCTTGGTTCGTTTTTAGAGTAACGCCTCCAACTAATTGCCGACATGGGTATAGGCGAGGCCAACCCCTATAAATGCCTCACACATTGGGTTTTTAGAAGTTTATAATTTCTTCTGTCAATGTCATTCTGAAGTGGCAATTAGGTCCCACAAGAGCCCCCCTGACCACATCCAAACTCTCTCCGCCGCCCCCTTGTGTGTTGAAATCTGCATGCTGGGTGGTGCGCAGAAAGGATAAGATGCACATTTTGGAACACAATGCCTTTGTTTGAGTTATTTATTGCTACTACTGCTGGGTTTAGGTCTACCTGCACCTCATATGAACCTATTTGGATAGCCCTAAGAAGGAAGTGAGAAAGCTTTATAGTGGATCTTTGCAAAAAGTGATACATTGTGCCTTCAAATAGAATAAAATATTTTATTTAAAATTTTGACTGCTTTGACTATCTATCTTTTGAAGTTAGACTTTATAATTAAACCCTTGAACAAAATAAACAACATTCTGCAAACTACTTTTTTCTCAAAAAACTAAAACAAGTCAAAAGGACCACTTTCAGTGGGAGGGAATTTCTGCACAACACCTGCACCCAGCGCATTGCTCAGTCTGAATTGTTGCGCCATCGGAATGCAGTTGGACTAGGTGCTTTGATTTTCACAGAAAAACCCTAGACTGAATGTTAACCTTTTCCTATACACGAGGCAATGGACAAAAGTTGTTGAAATATTAGGAAGAGATATTTTCTAAACGTATATGTATATATGTAAGTTGGGGTGTAGGCTATATTTTCCCACTCGAGTGGTGAATTGGTGATCGTATGTATGATCGGAGAAACCAGAGCGCGCTTTATATTTTCCCGGTATACATGTACCACCTCTCTGTAATATTGATATTGAGAAGCTATTTTCTGATCTCCGAATTCATGAGATGATGGACTACTACGACTTGTCCTGGGTAGTCTCTCAATTTCGCTCCGTAGCTGGGATTTTGAGAGAACTTCGTTTCCTATTTGAAAATCGTAGTTGCATAGGTAAGTGGACTTAACATCATTGAACGTCACTGGTAAATTTGAAATTTAAACAATTTTCTGAATCACCAGAACATAAAACCAAATGTGACAGTCTGATAAATAACTTATTAACTTGTTTTACCATGTTGTATTACCTTGTTGGCCCTCAAGGTGTCCTCGTTTTACTGATGAAGTCAATGACTTCTGACCTCTTATCAAATTTAAGTCACCAAGTCAGAAGTTTAGGTTTTGAGTAAGAGCTTGTCATCTTGAAGTTATTGGTCGTGCATAATCCCTTTGACCCATGCAACTTTTATTGCTTCTTGTTTACCAGATCCAGGTGGTCCTTCTCAGTACAAGGTGGCTCTGGAGCTACAGGCCCTCCAGAATGCCCTGGAGAACCTGACTAATCGCTACCCGAACTTAGTTGGACCTCGTGTGGACCATGCTCTTACAACACTCAAAACCTCTCTTTTAGGTTGGTTTTTTCCTCCGAGCCTTATCCCTTGACCTATTCATGAACTCTGACTATGCAATAGGCTTTTTTGGAAATTATACACATTGTGTATTTTTAGAAAAGGTTCAGTTAAATATTCCACATTTAACTCCCCATCTCCCTTATTTACCAACGAGGCTTATTAAGGCTGTCTGTTATAATTGAAACACACACTGTAGAAATTGTATACCCATTGTGAAGGTACACAACAAAAGCGTAAAATATCAGTGACCATAAACAACACTGTGGCACATCTCACTCTCTGGCGATGCTGTAGGTGGGGCCAACACTCAGAAACATACACTTCCTCTTCTTATGTTGGTTAAAGCATATTGGCCAACCTCTATTCCTCTAGAGGAAGTACATTTTGAGAACAAAGTAGTGTAGCAAGCTACATGCTACGTATTTACCATAAGGGCGCATATTTCAGTACACTATTCCTGCCATCGGTCTACGGTCATGTGTGTGGCACCTTGACCGCAGGTAATGTGTCGGTACCACTGATAGGGCCCTTTTTAAAGAAGTGATATTGTGGAAATGGAAGATTTAATGGTGGAAGCCGACTCTTCCAGCACCCCAGGTGAGCACATGGTTTTGTGGGTAAAACGTTTACTCTTTAGTTGATGCACGGCTCAGAACCAATTGGAACCAATTGGTCTTTGGAACTCCCTTTTGTGTTTATCTAATGTTGTAATTTTTTTCATTCAGATACACTTTTACTCACTTTTGTTTGACATTTGTTGCAATACTGAAAAGAGTAGGATGATATATTTAAAAAATCGTCCTTGCAAGTTCCTACTGTATGTGCGCATTTATTTATTTTTGTGTTCGACTGCCAGGAAGATTGTGGGTCTGTGCTACATCCTCCAATGCAGGATCATTCAACTTCCGGTTCCTTCATATTGACACAATCACCATCTGTTATACCACATTCTGGGTGTCACTCCTGACATCTAACTAAACATGACTGTCTGAAGGCTGTGAATTTGGTATCTGGTTTGGAGATGTCTGTGAAAAACTTAAATAACCCAGGAGGACCTTTGCACTTACATTGAAGTTTTCCAGATGTAAAAGGTGTTAAAACGGAAATCATTATGGCTTGAACGTAGCAAAAATTTGTTATTTCTTGATGGTACACATTACCTGTCATTGAAATGTCACTATTATATGACGGTCATATAATTTTTACTTATTGGAAGAACAAGAGCTTGCTGTGTTCATTACAGAACAGACTGTAGCAGAGCACCAAAAAGCAAGCAGGATGTGGTTGACCTAAATGGAGTCAGCCTCTGAAAGAGAGAGATTCATTCTTCCACCATTATGCAAATGTATGAATCAAAATCAATATATTTTATTGTTTTCTGCTCTGAAGTGAAACACCGGATGTTCCATTACAAGAGAATATAAGGACAACTCAGACTGTTTATTTTTAGGTGTAAATGTACCGTTTCGTTTTTTTCTTACGTCTTGCATATCCGAGCTGGTTGTATTTGCATTTTCCACTTTGTACATCCAACACCTCATCATAGAAAGTCACGGATTTCTAATTTTCTACATTTTAATGAACCTCAGTTTAGGCTCAGTGTCTTATAAATCTCTTGCTGCGCTCTGTTATTTTCTCCCAAGGGATTTTAGGAGAAACAAATGTGACAAATGAGTTATAAATGAGACTGAGTATGAGTAGGCCTACCTATGTTTAGCCTCCTGGGCAAAGGAAGAGAAACACCTGAGGCATCAAGAATGTATGTGTTTTATGACTCAAAGGTGAGGGAAAAACTAGCAATGCTGAAAATGTTAATTTCTTATTACAGAAGTAAAAAAGGTCTCACACAGAAATAACCCGAAGCGCTACAGTGAGATCCTGCGCGACTTTGATAACCTCGAACTTTCCTTGATCTGTTGGTAAGTCCTGATTTCCAATTTCCTATTCTACAATCCTTTCTTTGTACATGGTGGCTATAATTAAAGGCCATTATTGGCCCATTATAATTAATATAAGTATTTTTAATTTAATTTAAGTCATTATTTAATTAATTAATACTTCCCCTTGTAACTTTTATTTTACGAAAAGCATTTTTCTACAGTACACCCCTCGATTGTAGATGTTGTTGTAATATTTCTGCCCCAGCTTACAATTTAAGTTTGAACCATAAATGTGCACGAGGCTGCACGTGGCTGGAGGAGGAGGAGCATAGAACAGTGTGAGTCTTTGAGTTCTGTAGGGGGAGAAGTAGGGAGGAGTGCCAAACACTCAGCACTCAGTTGAGGGAGGGCCATGAAGCTTCTGCATTTCAGAGGAACAATACAACAATTTTGTGGATGCAAATCGAGGAGTGTCCCTTTAGCTTCAGAAAAAGTGTGAGTCAGCTGTGTAAAATCTAAGAACTAATATTTATTTGTCATTTCTGGGTGCCACACAACAGGCACAGTTCCCTGTATCATTTTACCACCAGACACATATACTTTACAGTAGCTATACACTGTAACCTGGTATAGCTGCAGGAGACAGGACATACATGCTCCTCCTACATCCCTGAGGTTTTATTCGGTACTGCAATTGGACACGCTATGGAAGTCCCTTGAATATGTTTTTTTATCTCTTTAGTGCTACAGAGGAAATGTTACCAGATTTTGACACGCAGTCCATCCCAGAATCTGTTTCCACGGAAACTACAGATGTCACAGAGCAGGACGATGTGTCTGTAAGTGATCAATATCTAGTACTGTAACACAGATATTGGACATAATGAATAGTCTACTTCTAGTGTAAATGATGGCGTTAACAAGATAAATCATTGTCAGGAATATACACGGTACAATATTTCTTTTAGGGTCATGTTGGTTTAGAGGTATGTTTGTGTTTGGACAGAGAGTGCAGTTTATATTGTAACTGTTTATATTGTAACTGTTTATATTGTATTTCTTTCACCAGATTCTAGATGATTCCTTCTCTTCAGAGATACGTACCAGTATAGATGGAAATCTATCAGGTATAGTTTGTGTTATGTTTTAGTGTGCATGTAAGTGCAAGTCCAGTTGATATATAAAGAATGTACTTCTTCAACCAGATTATGAATCATGCACTATTTTATACCTTCCTTTTTATTTATACAGTCAGTGAAGTGAAACGGTGCTGGTTAAAAAGGAGGAGTTGGGTTGCGGATTGTAGAATGCAGTCAGCCATAACAACAAAGCAAATTTTTATGGATTTGTCATGGCAACAAATCACAGCAAACAGAAATAAAGTTCAAATAGTTCCCTTCGGTTTGCTATAACATTCAAGCAAACTAAGCACAGAGGTCCCCCTGTCCATCCCATTTACATTATCATAGGCCGCCGTGTGATTGACAGTGGACACCGACCAATCCTGAGAGTCCGTAATGGGCATGTGGGAGCTTGTGTCGGTGACATAGGCAGTAAACCATGCAGTTCAAGCTTTTGTTGTTTTCAAATAATTAGCCACATGGAGTAATTGCCCTGCTCTAATGAGATTAGGACAGGGAGGGTGTGGGGAGGGGATTAAAGCCGGAGACAGCTGCTCTCCATTTTTACTTTAGTCAAACAAGAGAAAAAGCAGACAGAGAAAGATATGGAGGGATTGTAGATTAAGTAGGGGTACCGAATTGGGTGAAACAGTTTGGCTGTATACAGTATTTCATCAATATATGCACCAAACCATTTGATCTCTAAAAGAAAATAGTGATTCAAACATTAAGAGTTACAGTATAAAGTAGAGCTTTGAGATGACATAGATGTTTAAAGAAGTCACAGGCTGTCTCTCCCTGCTCTTCTCTCCAGTTAAAACCTTGTCTTCGATCAAACTAATTACATGGAAAGCGGCTACCGTAGGAGTCGTTCTACTGCTAAACTATCTAACTACCTCTTTCATGTACTCCCAGTCATCATTTTGTGTAGAGATTGATTGATGTGTGAAATCGAACTTCAACATCAATGGCACCTAATTGATTCCTATTTGCTAAACTCTCTTCCCGATAAAACTGTCAACTGATTTTGCAAGAGCCTACCAGACAGAAACTACATACAGTGTTCATTAAGAAGGATATTTAGGGAGCTAGCTCTTTAGCGCTGTTAAATGTGTTCTCATTGGCCAGCTCTTATCCCCTGACCGGGGAGGCATTCTGTCACACACCAGGAGGTAAACCTCACTCCATCCTGCTCTAAAGCCTGTCATTCGGCAATCTGGACCTGTCTTGGATAATCCCCAATGCCAGAACAAGAGACTCAAGGCACTGAACAACCTAGAATCTGCTGTCAAAATGTGCCATAATATAAAACATAGTTACACTTAAACAGGGTCAATATGGCCACACATTTTTTTATGATTTCTTCTGAATTTCCCAGTTTTTCATTGATTTTTTTCTTTTTCACAGACGGGGTTGTCTGAGTTACTCCATTGTTGTTGTTTTTCTTTTTAACTGCTTGGAGTTTGGCTCATTTGACAGATAAAACTGTAGAAGAAACACTACGAAGAAGAGAAGCAAACCTTTTCTAATGTAAGAATACTGTCATTCTTGGAACTGGGTTGAGGAAGTTTTAAAGAAGTGAAAGTTGCCTATTTGGCCACATCGATGTGTTCAAATATTTAGCCACATGACATGCGCTGACATGTGTTTGTAAAAGGTTCACTAGAGGAGAACTGAAAGATGGACAGAGTGGAGAGGCGAATGACACTACAGGAATGTCCTTCTTTCTTGTTGTCATTGACGATGAGCAAGAAGCAGAGCAAGAAACAGAGCAAGATACAGAGCTGAAGAGTGCCACCCTGCTTGACTGGTGGTGGAGGAGCTGTTATATGCCGCGTGGAATCTCCCCTTAGATCGGAGCTGAGTGTCTCCCACTGAGACAGTTGGGACAGGTGTGAGAGGGCAGGGAGAGGCAGGGAAAGGACAAGGGGGCAGTGGGGAAGTAATTTAGCAAAAGCCCCTTTTCTCGAGTCCTTAAAAGCCCTTCACTCTCAGATCACATCCCAATTTGTTTTGACTGCAAGAAATAGGATTGGCTCAGGAGTTTCTTGCCGCAGAGCAACTTCCACATGGAGTTGATAGCTGAATAACACTGAAAAGATGGAGGAAATACATGCACCTTGCTGAGACCTGCTAGAAATCTGCAAGACCTTTTTTCTGAAGACCAACCAGGACTTGTCACATGCAGTCACTATTTTCTGTATTGGGTTTGTGCATACCATTTTCAAAAACAACATCTGATATTTGACTATATTTCTCTAGTACAGAGGTGATTTGAGATCCAAACCCAGCTTTGTAGGAGACAGGTAACTGTTGGTAGCCATTTGTTTGGGGGAGTCAACAGAGCTTCGGCCAAAGCTGGTTGAGTACTCTTGTTTGGGAGTAAAGAGACGGTCTTATCTCGGGGTCGAGCTCTTGGTCTCCAGAGTCAGCAGTGATGCTGATGTACTCCCTCTCAGCCCAGGATGCAGACCTGGTTCTCTGTCGCTGCGAGGAAGGGGTGGATACGGCCTTGCAGTATGCCAAGATGTGGTGCCGCTATGCCAAAGACCTTCTGGCCTGGATAGAGAAGAGAATCAGCCTGGGTAAGTGTACGGCGGATAGTAAATAAAAATGCAAACGACTACATTTGAGACGGCAAATGTTAACCTAACATTCACCTCTCATTATCTCATAAATATGTTAGATTCTGTTATAATCCTATAATTATGTCAACCAAGATGGTAAGTTAGTTACTAATGTTTAAAAAGCATTATAAGTGGTTTAAACCATGTACTCTAGAAATATAGCTGTGGTCAATTGTGTAAATACAGGACACCACACACAATACACCACAAGGCATATTTATAGAACAAGTCTGTGTTTAGAAAGCCACTGCAGAAGTGATGAACCATTTTAATTGACTCTCATATCTGATGATCTCTGATCCGATGCCACCAGCATGGAAACAACCTCATAAACTGCTCCCTCAAGTCAGTATGTAGGTAATACTAAACTGAACTGAATAAAAAATAAAAAAGGTGTGGCAGAAATTCATGGAACTGGTTGTTAGTAACTTTAGATAGCCGGTCTTTGAATGATTTAAGAATTTACTACAGATAGAAATCTGGTTTAAACATGCCCACATTCTTAGTGAAAAAATTAGACTTAAATTAGATCCACACTGACATCTAATGTACACTCTTCGGCAGTTGTCAGCAGAGATTCACAAGAGTCTACTTTATGTAAAGACAGATTAACAGCAAGGGGGCTTCCATCCAATAACCTACCATATTGCGGCCTCTCTGTGTATCCCGCTCAATAACCGTTAGTGGTGCGTTCACCCCATCAAATCCTACGAGGTAAGAGATTAGACGGAAGGGGCAGATTAGTCAACCAGTGGCAGGGTAATATAAAGACAGGTGCCCTCAAAGGTGCCCTCAAAGAGACTAGAGATTACCCTGGCATCTGCCTGCACAGGTGCCCAGAACTGTCTTTGCCTGCTTGGAGCCTGAGAGAACCTAGCTCTTACCGCACAATATGCAGCTGCATATTGCAGGGGATCACAAAATGCTTTTGGGGGGGTCACGAGACAATAAAAAAAAAAGTGTGTATATACAGTATATATATATAGCCACGGAAAAAATGAAGAGACCACTGCACTTTAAAAAAATATAATAAATATATAGAATTTAATTCATATTAAATATATTTATATATATATATTTTTTATTTTTATTTTATATATATAGTTTATATTTTTTTTATATTTAAAAATATGCAGTGGTCTCTTAATTTTTCCATTTTTTTTTTATTATCATTATTTAAAATGTGTAGTATGATTTCCTGTGGGCTGTTAATTTAATTGTATCTTTATATTATTATGGCCAGACTACATTTGTGTAACTAAAAGATTCATACTGTAGCTTTTGACTGTTTAGCGTCATCATTAGCTATGCATTTATTTCAGGGGGTCAAGAGTCAAAAAGTTTAAAAACACAACAATGCTTTAGAAGATATTACAACACTAAAAGCACCAAAATAAGTTTGCTTAATACATGAGAAACTCTGTCCCGTGATGCTCTCTAGAATATCTAGTCAGATGATCAATACTCATGCTGTCATGATGTGGAGCCACTTAGTCAAAGCAGCTATGGATTTAGATGATGTAGCAATGAGTCTATAGTCTCGACCGTGTCCCGGGAGGATTATCTAAATGGGGATAGGCTAGGTTATATCATCCAATCGGACTAAAATGGAACATGGCATAGCTCCATATTGATATTATGTACCTAGTACCTTCTAAAAGCATTGGTGACGTCGGACATTGTGGTTCCATTTTTATGTCTGGGCCTTTTCATTTTCCATGATGTTCAGTTCATCCTCATTAGCAGTCCTATACAGGGAAGTCTAAGGCAACATCAGGCTATGACTAAAACTGATTTTCTTTTTTTTATCTTTTTTTTTAAATATAGAACAAGAATTTGCTAAGAATATAATAAAGGCAGCAGAGGGAGCCAGGTCCTGTGTGACACAGCAGGTACTGTATACAGACTTTGTATATTGGGCAACATACCATATAGCGGGGATAACATAGTGGTGTACCACCTGTTCCACTCCCAGCCGAAAGGCCGCGGGTTGGATATCTGACATGGATGTACCTGTAAATATCCTCGAGTAAGATATCTAACTGCAACCTGCTTCTAAATACCTGTAATTGTACTCACCATAAGTCACTTTGCGTAACTCAATAACCATTAGTAATTTGGTGTGTTTGGTTACTATTATACTGGTAATTGTACTGTAACAGACATTTTCATACAACATATTGTTTAATCTTTATTATTTGGAGGTGTTGTCTAAAATAGTTCCCTGTTTGCTCAGGATAAGATGCCTTTACAGTATATCTACACCATGGCCTTGGAGCAGGATATTAAGAACAGCATGGCTTCCAAACAGACTACAGAACAAATACAACATCGCTGTTACCAAGTATGCAGGCACAAATGCACACACGCACACACATCTACGTTTCAAAAAGCTCCATATCTTAAAGGCAGACATTGTAAGATTGGAACCCCCCCGCCGAAGATTGTGTTCATACATGTCAATATCCGTATTTTACAATACAAAACGTTCTCTTGTAGAGACGTGTGTAGACAGGTATTTAACCCAGTGTCTTTATCCCAAAGGCTTTGGCTGCCAAACGAAACGAGATTGACAAGTGGCGCAGAGAATTTAAAGAGCAGTGGGCCAAAGAACAGAAGAGGATGGTGAGTGGAGTTAATTTGTCTAAATTCAAGATATCCCACTTGCCTAGGCTGCTCTACACATTTTTCACAATACATTAATTATGTATAGATATGGGCAGCATTAAATCTTAGTGTTTGTTAACATAGTCAGCCCTTACGCTTGTGGTCACGTTAGCATGCTCTCCCTATGTCTGCATTGATTTTCACTGGGTACTCTGTTTTCCTCCTACCTCCAAGAAATGCAGGTTTTGGTAACTGGACCTCAACTCAACACAATATCTTACAAAGAAAAGAGTAGCACAGCTATAATAGTTCCCTTCTATGCGTGTGTTTGTTCTCCGTCCTCCATTTTCAGCATGATGCTTTGACGGCTCTGAAGAAGGCTCGTCAGCAGTACATCCAGCGCTGTGAGGAGCTGGAGAAGACTAAAACCATCACCGCCAAGAATGTGACTGACACAACTGGATACAAAACAGTTGAAAAGAGGAGGAAGTCCAGGGATGAAGCTCAGTCCAAGGTCAGTATCGGCAGTGCCTGAAGGTTGTATTAAAGCTATCTCACAACTTCTCTCTGACAACTATATTAGAGGAACCATGCTAACGTGTGTAATTCGTTAGTGTTTTACCCCCAAATATCAACATTGGTAGGCTATATGTAATGAACAAAATATGCATTCTCCATCAGAGGATAAAACATTCTCAAGATGATAACAATCCTTATCCTAAATGTAATCCTAAAGTGTTACATATTAAAGTAGTAAAGTAGTCATAAATTACAAAATTTCATTATAATGTAATGTATATAATATTCAAATTCTACCATAGAGTTGTGGATATTTCGTCACACAGCGGTAATGTTAAATATATCTTTCACAGTGCATTTCAAGGAAAGCAGTATCAGTCGGTCGATAATTAGCAGAGCTAAATATGTCACATCTCTCTGCCCCTCAACAGGTGGTGGACTCAGAGGCGCTGTACAAACAGTGTGTCTGTGACGCCAGGATCCACCAGGATGAGCTGGTCAAAGTTAAAGAGAGGATTATTTCTCACACTCGCAAGCTCATCTGCCAGGGAGACAATGTGCTCAAGGAGGTTGGTATGAAGCCCAGAAAGCTATCTGCATACAGTCTTCAATGCTATCAAGCTAACGTGTGAGCTAACGTGGGTGGGACTGGTCAGAGGGTCAAAGTGCTTGTTGTTGGTAGGCTTGGTCGAGGAGGTTACTTAGAAATCTTATGATAATGGCCTAAAGACCTAAAGAAAGAATGTGACCACATGGATGCATTATACAAACTGCACAGGGATGTCAAACTTTTTTTTCTGTTAACTTAAATGTTAAATGAAAAACTACCGACAGTGTGCAGTGCAAAGTGTGCAAGTGGGTTTGCCTTGCAATGAACTGGCGCCCCCTCTAGGGCTATTGCAAACAATCATACATTTGAAATAACTGAATGAAACAACTCTCCTGGTAAAATTCATTGTAATAAACCTAGGTAACGTAAAGTGTATGGTATGTAAACCGCCAAATAAGTGGTTGCTGCTAAACCTCTGTGGTACTTTGTTTAGGCGACAGTGAACATGTTCTACTACCAGCGGCAGCAGGTGGAGCCCATCCCTCTGGGCTACCATAACCTGGAGGTGACCTGCAGGCCCTTGGAGCCTGGGGAGCCTTATCTCCTCTACATCCTCAGCAAGCGACTGCATGAGCAGCCCCTCCAAACCTTCACCTTCGAGGAGTACGTCCCTCTGGGAAAAGGGTACGCTAGCATGAGGGTCAACTAGGTCATTTGTGTTCTTTCCCATGAGACCTCTAACCCAGGACTAACAGTTCTATCAATGGCTTTTCTCTCAGGCCCGAAAGGACCAAACGAAAAACCAGCAACACCCTCAGCTATCTGCAGGACTCCCTTGACGATAGCCTGGGCAGACACGCCATCGATGGAAGTAAGGAATCCGTTTGCACTGTGGTACTTTTAATTGTGCCGGTCTAAGGACGCATTTTATTTTGAGTGAGCTGAAAATGCTGGTTTGTTGCTCTCCAGGAAGAACAGGAAATAGTGATGGTGAGAGCATGGGAGGCAGCATGGAGTCACTGTCCAGTCCTGGTAAGCCTTGAAGCCTGCATTGGTTTTATTGCGTCGTACTGATCATTTGTGATCATGTTCTTTAGAGATGACAGTCTTTATTTCCCTGTCTTCTATTTGTCTGCCCTCCCCTGTGATACATCATTAAAGCTCATGTGAATAGAAGGCTGCCCAAAACGCTATCCACCTGTACGATGTCATCAGATGATCTTGAAGACAAGGACATGGGAACAGTGATAGAGCCTGGTCAGTTTCCTTGTACCTAGTGGTGGATTGAAAACTAACATGCAATAGTGTACAAATAATAGGCTGAACAAAGCTGAACCATGAACAAAATTTAAACAATACTGTATATACAGTATGTAGTGTATGTATGATTTATGATTTATTATTAACTTCCCATGGGCATGTGGGTTTCCACTCATTGCAGACTTTATAGATGGCCCTGCAGAAGCGAATGGTCTTACAATTAGATCACGCATGCCTTCGCGAGCTGCGCTGACACACCGTCTGAGGAAGATGAAAAGCAAGATGGTCAAATGCAAGCAGTGTGATAATTACATTGTGGTCAACGGCATTGAATGTGAGGAGGTAAGTGGCTAGTTCAACTGAGTGTGTACGTTAATATTTAAAGAATTCAAAGGTAATTCAATGATTCAACCTATGGTTGGTTCATGCAGTGGTCATAATCTGGTTTCTACACCAGATTATCTGTTTTAGGTCAAAGAGCAATGGTGGGTCCATACGCCCCTCAACACGCATCAAATAGTTTGAGCTGGAAGATCCCCTATTGTACAAATTCTTTTTTTTCCAGGTGTGTTCTCTGAAGGGACCTGAAGGGACTGGACTAATTTTGAAATCTATCTAGCATGTCATTTATTCTCTGAAAGATTCATGGTGAAAAACAAGACAATCAGATTTGGCCCCCAGGTGTGAAATCCTTTCTGGCTTGTAATCAATCGTCTCTGACCTATGCTGCCACTCCCACTGATATAGCCAATCAAGTTAGGGCATGTTAAAAAAGGGTGTAACACCAACTGAAACGGAACGCTCAGCTGGAAGGGAGAGTGTCCAAAATGACCTGTATCACAGTCTAAAGCAACAAAGATTTAATTTCTTCTGAAGATTAAATCTGACATCAAAACATTATTAATATTCTGTGTTCTGTATCTCAGTGTGGGGTGGCCGTCCACAGAAAGTGCCTGGAAGTTTTTCAGCTAGAGTGTGAGAACAGGAAGGGGATCCTGTTCGGCGTAGGCCTCTCCATGCTGCCTCAGGACAGTCCCAACGAAGTGCCCTTCGTGGTGAGGCAGTGCACAGCGGAGATCGAGAGCCGTGCTCTCAATGTCCAGGTACTCTTTACTAGGCTACGTCAAGGCATGCATGACATATGACTTAGCGGTGTTCAGGACAAGAGTATCCTTCCTTGTGTTCTTCCTCCCAGGGGTTGTATCGCGTGAGTGGTTCCAAGCCTCGCATCCAGAAGCTCTGTCAGGCCTTTGAGACTCAAAGGGACCAGGTGGACTTGTCTGACCTCTTACCACATGACATCACCTCCGTCCTCAAGCACTTCTTCAAGGAGGTACTGCTTCTCACTATTGACTCAAAACTGTTGACTGTCTGAGTCATGCTGATTAGAATAAACAATAAAGAGGTGTTTAGTTCTTTCAGTCGGTCAAAGCTAATCTCACCCATTTTCTCCGCCAGCTTCCGGAGCCCCTGTTAACCTTCGATCTATACAATGACTTCATTATTGCTGGCAAGGCCATCCAACACCTTACCGAGAGGGATCCCACAGCAGAGACTTCCGGGACAATGAACAACATTATTCATAATCTGCGAGAGCTGCTAGACAAACTCCCCTCGTGCTGCTACCGCACACTGCAACATATGATGGCTCACCTACAAAGGTGTGCTTGCAGCCACATTATGAAATAACCTTGACATATTTGATTTTAATGACATTGTTCGTGGTACAAGGTTTTGGTATGTGGTATTAGTTTTGTTTGCTTGCAATACGTTTATGGTTGCGTTTGTGGGCTGCCAACTCCTCTTTAATGGCACTAAATATTTAATATTTAGTGAAAGGTAATATTTTCGGGACCGTCTTTACTTCACCTGCAGAGTTTCAGAAAACTATGAAGAGAACAAGATGTCTCCTGGGAACCTGGGCATTGTATTTGGGCCGACGCTGCTGCGCCCTCTAGTGTCCATCGACATGTCAATGGTTGCGCTACTAGAGAGCAGCTACCAGGCTGTGCTGGTGGAGTTCCTCATCACACACCACGACCAGGTGTTTGGGCTCCAGCAGAGACCCGGCACGCTGCCTCCCTCGCCTCCTACCGCACCTCCCAGGGCTCCCCGCCCACTCTCTGAGGAGACGTTAGCCCAGGGACAGGAAGCCGCCTCCAGAGAACGTCCACGATCCCTTGAAGTAAGAACCAAAACCTAGGGGAACGTTCAGCTCAAAATCAGTCCATGATAAGGCTAGCGATAAGGCTAAGGATAAGGCTAGCGGCTAGCTCCACCACTTTTGGCGTGCAGCATCATTTATTTTCCAAAGTGCACTATTAAAGTATCAGTCAATCATCTACCTTCATTCATCTGCTTTAGGTTAAAAGGGACTATTAGCTTTTGGTTCGCTTACAGAGATGGCAAAGTTAATTCAGTTGCCTTAACTGCTTTTTATAATTAGGCTACATGTTGCCTTAAGAATCTTGGCATTGGCCGTAGAGGCATTCGTCAGCTTAACCCCGCGCTTGTCGTGTCAGGATTAACACGCTGTAACACCTGCTGCTTTTTCTTTGCTTTTGCTCTATCTGCATGGACCCTGACCTCCCCATGGCTGCTTTCACTTAGACTTTCGTCATGTTTACAAAAGACGTTTACAAAAGACACAAAAAATTAGAAGTGGGCAGTGAACTTTCCTTTTTCAACCCATAAGAAGGAATAAGGAAGACAAAAAAGTGATAAAGAGATAAAGTCTGAAGCTCTGGATTAATTACAAGGTTTGGCGTTCGTGTTTCTATTAAGGAAGAGATCCTAACCACATAACTGTCGTTATACAGTCTACCTGTAGTCGCATGCAGTAACAGTACTGTGATGCTCTGAAGTAGAAAAATGTCCTCTACACATGCAGGAGGTATAAGGAGGGTGGATTGTGCGTTTCCATAGCTTGAATTCTTCTTAACAAGAATAATGATCATCCCATCTAGTTGCCCTCAGCCTACCCCCTGAATACAGTATTTTCAAAGTACTAAGTAGTACTACTAAGTAGAGCTGTAGTATCAGTTTAAGACATGATCTTCTTAATGCCTGAAGAACCCTAGTTACAACATCCCCCTGGATCACCTCTCCCCAACACTAAGCTTTGCTATGCAATTCCAACAGAATCGAACATTCAAGAGAGAATCAAGCGAGGGTTATATATCTGACAAGTCTTCATCCAATGAAGCAGTGGACCAGCTCAGCTCCGAAGTCAATGAAAGAGCAGGTAGGCGGAGCTTAGAAGCAGAGCCTGCGGGTCGTGGCTTTCACCCCACCCTGTTGACTTCTTTTCTGTTTTTTAGAACTTGGAGCATTAGGTTTGTTTTTGTTATAGTATCCAACTTATTTAGAAAATATAATAGCCCCTATATATTATTAAATGTAATGGCTGGTGTCAGTATAACTCTGTTTAAAGGCTTTTTATAATTGATCCCATTATAGCAGGTGCAAAGTGGGAAATATAATTTCCCATTGACAAACAGCTCTCTGTAGGCTTGGGTAACATTGTATCCTCCCCTGCACCAGTTAGCTGTAAATCGCGTTAAGGATCTATATAGGCTCCTGTTTCCCTTTATTTACATGTCCACACTTGCAGATGTAAGGTTTATTTTCAATGTTAAGTAAGTAATGTTCTCTTAAAGATATTTAATGGCATTGTAGCCTGGTTAAAACCATCCCGATTTGGCAAGCTCCGTCTCTACGATTTGTGCCGATTTTTCAATCCGTGAACTCTGAATTGAAATTCCGGTGAAGAACCACCGACCAATAAGTGCCCAGTTGGCTAGTTCAGTTGATACCAACGCAATTAAGCCTGTGTTCGGACAACTGTCTCCATGTGGGTCTTGTTCTTATTGGACCGTTGGTTGTTCTAATCAGAGTTCCCAGAAGTATATGTTAAGCGAAGAAAATCAGAGACATAGCTCGCAATATCAAGATGGTTTTAATGTTGTGGCAATAGACACTGGACCTCAAAAGATCTCAAAAGTTCCTCCAGCTTAATGAAAATGGTTAGAGTCTTACTTGACCTATCAATAAGTCTGACATTTGTTTCTAATCAGCTTCCCTATTGCCGCTTGCTTTACTCCTGCCTAGATGTAATGCACTCTCAAGCAGCTAGCACAGCATGCAGTAGTAATGCTTCTGAACTAAACACAGCAACATACAGGGTTACAGTAGAATTGCCTTCAGAATTCCATTGAATGAATACAAGGCAAATCCCTATTCATAGGCAAGGCACTGCTGCCAAATGTAAGAGAAACCTCTTTCAAGCTAATATGTATGTTAATTATCCTAATTGTATTTTATTTTTATGTACAGTATATTACAAAAACCTTCCAATGTAGTCATTATGTGTTTATTTGAATGATATTAATTGTTCTTTTGTTTGTTTTCTAATAATGCTTTAGATGCTAATAATTATATGATATGTATGTCATTGGCCTTATTCATTTGCCCCTTCCTCCTTTCCCCGTGTCAGTCCTGGCTGTGAGGGGGGCATCGTGGGAACCAGACTCTTTTCTGGGGGCCCAGCCACAGCACAACTTCACCAGACAGCCTGCCAAGTATCACAGACACCCCACCCCAGGAGCTCGGCTCTGCAACCCAAAGCCCAGCACAGAGGCTTGGAGCGCCCTCACCACAGACAGGACCACAGACAGGACCCCAGACAGCAGCCGTAGCTCCTCTCCAGAACCAGGACCACATGGACATTGCCAACCGCTGGACGCCCGCTGTCAGACCACCGGCCAGCCTGGCGCCCTGTCGAGTCCTCACGACATTGCGCGGTACATGCTGGGATTGGATGCAGCGGGAACAGCTGTAGGACTGTCTGGTTCAGTGCAGGGGTCCTCCCAGAAGGCAACATCTGTGAGCCAAGCTTATCTTAACCTGAATCAGTGCAACAACAACAGACAGAGTTTGGGGCAGTGCGGTTCTCCGTGTCCGTCGCCAAAGAGACTTCCTGGTGAGCAGGGTCTGAGCTCACCAGCACAGAGGATCCTGTCTGGGCTGAAGCAGAGACGGAGCCACTCTGGGAAAGATGAGCAGCTTTTTGTCTGAAGCTATCTGAAACATAATATAACTCTATAAACGGTCCACCGGAATACATTCACAGATGAGTTGAGACTCATTTCATTGACAGATGGTATACATTTTACACAGATAAATGTAATCCTTAATCGGAAAAACATAAACCCATGCTTTAGCTTCCTGTCTGAGTTAAATGTTTCCTGATACAGTTATACTATAGGTTACGAACAGTAAGACTACTATCTGTATATATTGTAGTCCTGATGCTCACTGGGATGAGATATTTCCATCAGTGTTCTGATACTGAGTTACTAATGTAAAATACTGAACTGTTATACGGTCTACTACCAGTTAGGCTACATGTTTTGTTTTAGCCCATCTTTTTCCCACAGATTAAAATATCAATGAACTTAAGTCAACCTACTGTGGATACAGACTTGCCTTTTTTAAATGTTTAATAGGCTGTAAAATGGGGATGCTTTAATAAATGCCTTACATAATGATATTGTTTCACTTGTGTTAAAGGTTGTTTGATAGACCACTGAGATTTTGTACGTTGGACTTTACTAACTGCACCACGGATGTTGTTTCACAAGGGGGCAGCGTTCTCTTGGTGAAACAAAAACGTAATAATAATGACACAAATCTAATTTCCAAACGTGAAGACTGTTTCAAAGCGTTTTCATGCACACATTTCCAAGTCTCCCAGTCCTTCACCAATTACTATTTTGAGAAACTGTTAAAAGCAGTGTTTGACGTCAATATTGATGGTATAGGTCTGTAGATGTACATGTAGGTTATAAGCTAGATGTAGGCCTAAATGAAATATCATCTTGGCATGCCATTGTTCTGTTAATGATCTTTTGCCTGAACCAGATTGGCCTAAGTGTGTCACATAGTAAAATATTTGATAAGAACGCTTACCTAACAGCTTCCAAGAGGCATGGAGATCGAGGTCTTACCGTTTGAAGTGTTTGAAATGATTATTCTCTCCTTATAAAACCCGCAACACAAACGCAAGAGGTGATTTTAAGCATCAGTAGGCTGCATCATCACCCATCTTCCTTCATCATATTCTGACTTCTCCCTCCCTTGTCCATCTCCTCCCTCCGAGCCTTTATGCACAACCAACTCAGCGCGCACGCATGCAGGACTGACGAGAAAAGGGAGACAATAGACAATAGTTTGTGCCGACATGATCTTTGGTTTTTAGGTAAAACGCACTAGGAGGGTCCACTAGGAGAACGATTAGAAACGCGATTGTTTGTTTACTGGTCTTAAGTTCCCTTTTTAATGCTGCCAACCGAGATTTCGGCAGGAGTGTGTTTCACCTCAAGGTAGGTTATATGTGCGTCTGTGACCGAAGCTCAGGAACAGGTTGAGCGTGAACGACACTTACACACTTTTCATTTTCGCTATTTTCCCACATTTATTATTTTCATTTGGCACTGTTGGTCTACGTGATCTTAAGGCTTTCTATAGTATTTGCATGCGCAAGTTTGTTTAAAGAAACACTAGGGATTATTGTCACGCCATTATGAGGCTTATTTCAGTACAAACAATATTTTATTTTATTAGAAATGTTAACATGTTTCAGCATCAAATATCCTACTGTTTTGTTATGTAGTTGTAGCCTATATCGTTATTTGGTAGACTAATGACCCAAGCAATTTCTATTATTGTAATTAGATATATTTACAAGTGTTGTGTGGCACATGCAAAATAATAACAAAATGACCATTATCCTCATACAAGCACAACATTTGAGAAGGAAATGTTTGCTCCGCTTATTTGTGGATGCAGAAAATATGTACGAATCATATGTTTCTTTGTATGTAGCCTAGTTTACAGTGTGCATTCATTTTAAAACATGTATCTCGTAAATCAATTTGCCATTTTTCTCAGCATTTGATAATAATTCCAAAATGATACAATATTATGTTGTTGTGTGAATATTGCGTTTGACTAGGCTATAGTTCTACTGTGCAGTTAGTTTTGTAAAACATTTATTAACGTAATTTGCAGAATCACAACTGTAGCATGTCAATAGCATGCATTAGGCCTATAATTCATGACACATTTTCAAGCGATTTAGATTTATGAATGCAAACATGCTACCAATATACATATTTTTTTAACTTAAAATATGTGAAAATTAGGCCATTATTAGTCATATCCTATAGCATAATATTTTCTATATATTTTGAGTAGGGTATTTAGGCTTCCGGGAATGGTTTGGATTGAATTGGCTATAGCATAGTCTAAATATTTGTTGCAGGTTATAGCTATTGTTTTTATAATTTAGTTTAGTTATAGATTTACCATGGGGACATTTTTCTATTTTTATATCCCCTAAAAACAACACATTTCTGGGGCCCCAAATATCGGCGGTTTCTCGAATACCTAGGTATTGATCTCTAATATATTTTAAAATAATGGTTTCCGATAAATGTTCGATAAGCTGCTAACAACCTAATTTAAAACTAGCATAATACCTAATATAATGCGACAATTTATTATAATCATAATTATTTATAATAATAATAATATAATAATAATCTTTGGTAAAAACAAATCTGAATTGTAAAATATAGGTCTGCATATTTTATAATTTCCATAACAAAATGTCATTTTTTTCTTGAATACATTGTTTACCTGAATTTTCTTTTAGCCTACGCAAATCCCCAGAGATAAATGTACCATTATAAAGTGCATTCGTAGGCTATAAGAAGAATATTATAAGCCTTTCGGTTATAAGACAAAAATATATCTGCGTGAGACTCTTAATTTAATTCTAATTTGCAGTCTATAGCTGGCCTAGGTAGGCCTATATAGGCCTGCAACAGGACAGAAAATCAAAGCTCATCACATGTGAAACTTTGGCAAACCTTTTAATCTGGATATAATTCAAGCACAAAGGGGAAATACGCTTTTATAATTTCATCCAAAACCTTCCATTTTAAATTAATATTTTCTGTATCATGTAGTCTACTACTAGTCCAGTATATGTTTGTATGTGCGTGCGTCTGCGTAGTTCTACACATGTTTACTTTTGCGCGCGTGTTTTGGATGAGATTGTTTGGGTGTGAGTAAGTGGGTGCACGTGTCTTTCATTTCATTTTATTGATTTCTTTCTTTCCCTTTATTACAAACTATTGCTGTCTTTCAATCTTTCAGTATCTGATGGCTGAGACACTCATGTTTTCTGCCTTCTTTAAGCGATCACACTGACGGAAGAAGAGAAGGGATGAAGACAGAGGAGACCCAGTCATGTTTGCAGCAGCCTCCGTCGTCAACACCTTTCGGTGAGTGACAGCTGTCATTTCTCCTCCTTGTTCTGAACCAAATCCTAAAATAGACCTACATACTAACCTAGGCTTTAATATAGGCTACGTTTACAAACTGTACTGCGTATTTCTGAATGCTGGATAGAACAGCTTCCGCGCAGACCATTCAGAACGTCTCCATGTGCTGTTGTCACCCCGCATTTCAGGCTCTGAATACGGGGGCGGTGGAGAGGTGTGTGCGGGCTGCGAGTCGCCCATCGCTGACCGATTCCTGCTGAGAGTGAACGAGCGCTCCTGGCACGAGACGTGCGTCAAGTGCGCCGTGTGTCTAAGCGCGCTGAGCGGGACCTGTTACTGCAGAGACCGCCTGCTCTACTGTAAACACGATTACGAGAAGTAAGAGCCAACACCGCTATTCTTAATACTCAAAAGATTAAGCAATCCTCAGGCAAATGCGAACGTAATAAAGTGTAGTGTTAACGCTACAGGCAGGGCCTTTGAGATCCTGCATGGCCTACTAGTGGCCCCATCAAGAAACCTAATATCAGCGGTGTGTATGTGTGTCTGAGAGAGTCACCTTGTGTTTCAATGTGTGTAGGCCTATGTGTACTGTCATGTACTGTCATGTAATATATATTGCTAATGTAGCTAATAGGTGTGTGTATGGCCTATGTGTGTTCAGGTGAGTGTATGTCCAACTATAGTTAGCGTATGTGTGAGTGTGTGTGTGTGTGTGTGTGTGTGTGTGTGCGTGCGTGTGCAATATATCAAATGGCTTGCATGTGTAGCTAAAATAAATGTGAATAAGTGTGTATACCTGTCTGTGTGTGTGTGTGTGTGTGTGTGTGTGTGTGTGCGTGTGAGCTCGTGCGAGCAAGAGAGAGAGTCCGTGCCTGTGTAGGAGAGGGCGAGAGTCCGTGTGTGGAGAGCGTGAGCCTTGCGCTCCAGGGGTGTGCGGCTGAAGGACAAACCTGCAGCTTGTTATCGTTGTTGTGAAACGTGTCAGACGGCATCCAGCCGCCCAGACTCCCTGTACCTGACATCTGGAGAGGAGACAGACAGACAGAGGGGGAGGCAGAGAAACAGAGAGGAAGGGAGAGAGAGAGAGAGAAACATATACAGAGAGGGGGAGTCAGAGAGAGAGAGAGAGAGAGAGAGATTGAGAGGCAGAGGCAGAGGGAGAGAGAGAGATTGAGAGGCAGAGGGAGAGAGAGAGAGAGAGAGAGAGACTGACAAATACAGAGAGAGAGAAAGAGAGAGGGAGGGAGGGAGTCCAGGTTGTGATGTTTATCTGAAAAACGTCAGCGGGAAAAAATACTTAAATCACATAATGAAATATAATTATTGAAATGCGGGCCGCATTTTCACTAATAACTTGCAACCATCATACTGTACTTGTGTAATAATACATCTATTGTGCGTTCAAAAAAAAAGAATTGACAAGCACCCACATTGAAGGTCAGTGGCTCGTTGTCGTCACCTAGTCCCCTATACGTTGCATATGGAGGGCTGCCCTGTTGTGTGCTTGTGTGCCAGACTTGGCACACATTGCTGCTCACGACCTTCAGAGGATCAGCAACAATGTCTTCTTGTGTTCTCTGCCGTCTGTCCATCAGCGTCTTACACCACACACACACATGCACACACCGCCATCTACAGCAGGTGTGTGCATTGTAACAGATAAGGGCCCGGGAGTTTGGACTGTGCTTAAGAATTTTAGGGGAATTCATAAGATTTTAGAGAATGTGTGTGTTTGTCTCAACCCCCCTATATGGCTCCATTTTGTTCTCTGGTCTAATTCACAGAGGTAGAGATATCAGAATACAGCAAATCCCTTTTGAATGTCAAACAGCAAATTGATTTATTAGCAAACAATTTTTGAGGAATGCTGTGAATGAATCGTTTGGATTCCTTGCCTTAGTTACATCACCCAACTCATTCAGATATAGGCAGAACCTGATTGACTCTCTCTCAAAATAAGCTTAGCCTCTAATAATAAGACAAAGGTCATGCTCTGTTTTACAGAAAAGGAAAATACTTTAAGTAAGCTTTTTATATCAATCTTGTCTTCACAGCCTTATTTAAAAGTATTCATTATGCAGCAATATTGTTTAAAAATTACTTTATTTAGTCTATCAAGGGAAAAGTAAACCATAAATATGTGCAAATAAAATAAAATATAAATGAGAAATACATTTAATGTTAAAAATGCAATCACCAATTTTCATTTGGGCCCAACTGCCTCGGAGGGGAAACAAAATTCAACATTAAATATTAAACATTATTGAGAATACATTTAAGCTTAAGTAGAATTTATTAAAGGGTTTCAAGCGATATTTTTTTCTGCCAAACAGGTTTTAATATTGCCTGTACAAAGCCATGTAACCCAAATAACCCACAGCTCCTGTAGATTCCAGTGGGCTCGGTGGGCATTAACCTCAGTTCTTAAAGTTTCAATCAATTCACTATGGAAATAAGGAAATAGATGAGAAGCGGCATCATCTGGATTCATAATTTTCCCTTAAGGAAACTGACTTGAATGTCATCCTTTCGTGAATCAGATATTCAACGTGATATTAACTATTATGAAGATAACAGAATTAGTCCCTGAGGTAATTTGTTCAAAACTAATCATTCTGGAATTTGCCTTTTATAATTTCTGGAATATAGTTGTTCTAAGAGATAACTGATAAATACATAAATAAATGCAATTCGCGTTTTTAAAATTGTAATAAAAAATCAATCAGATAAACTGTACTTAATCAATTACATTAATTAATTTAAGACAGTCAAATCACATCATTTCTCATGAGATATTTTGACCTAAACAGGAGCACAAACACTCCCGCCTAAATGGTTACGTTCTACCACACTCAGTGTCCAGCACTCACACACACACACACACATTAATTGATGTTCTCCTCGGCACAGAGTCAACATGATGGTTTGTCTCCAAGCTGTATGCCCTGGTCAGCCATGCCAAGTCCAGACAGAAATGAGGCTAGCCAGGGGTCTATGGGGCCTGCAAGCTTCCTCGTTCGCCCCCAATACAGACAGTTTCTAGGCTGCAGGAGCCAGGTCACTGGGGTGAATATTTACTAAACCCTGGGTTTAATACATCACTCTGTGGGGTGGAGGGCTCTCAGACTGTCTGGGTTTACGAACTCGCTCACTCTCTCAGCAGAAAGAAAGCACCCCCACTGCAGCCGCGGTATAGGGTCCCCCCCCCCCCCCCTTGCTGGCTTACAGTGGCTATGTGTGGTTCTGATGCTAACAAGCTAAGAGAACCTTCTCTCGGGTTACCAGTGTTTTTAATGCGTGTGTCTGACGCCCGCTGCTCTGAGACAGACAGAGACGGAGGATAGAGTTCACATCTTCCCAGCCCTCCTCTCTCCCTAATAGGCCTACTTCATACTATACCGAGCCCCAACACTTTTCTCCCTGTCTCCCTCTCTCTCCTCAGCCGTTACCTCGTTCATCACTGTCTGCTTTGTAATAATATTTCTCTATTCCAAATCTCATTTCCTCCTTGTTGAGATTGATAGCAGTGATGACACCAATCGGTTTATCTCTCCGTTTATCCCTCGTTTTCTCTTAATCGTCCCCCCACACACACACTACCATCCCCGCCCCGACTCCCCCAGTGCCTTTTTGGGGGTGGGGGAGGGGGATGATTGGGTACACAGCTAATTACCCTGTGTTATCTGGTTGTCGTGGGATGACAGGCCTCAGATTGGGCTTCAGAGAAGCACTATTAAAATGAATTATGCAATGATCACAAGCCCTTATTCCTAATTGACCAATGCACGGTGATGAATCACTGGCATGTTGGTGGATTACAATGTATATAGTGTTGAATCTGAAGAGCAGAAGTTTAGCTGTTAAATGGTTAAGAAAGCAGGTCTCAACCTTTTTGACCCCAAAAAATCTGGGAACAACTTGTGTTTGCTGAATAAATACATCCACAAATATTGTTTAAGATAACATAACGTAAGAATATATAGCCTACAACCATATACATATACTGGTAAAAGGTAATAAAACTAAATGTATATAAATATAATGTAATAAAAGTATCATTAAATAAATCGTGCACCGGCCCCTCGCAAAAACGAAAACTCGTGTCACCCCACATCGAGAAGCACCAATTTAGAAACCTGCCTGCAGAATGAATCCATCCTGGGTTTGGGGATATGGTTTCATCTTGGCTCATGTGTTGATTTTGGCTGCTCAGACTCAAGTGCTGCTCTCACAAATCTGTAGGGAGCCAGCGAGCCAGGGAGCCAGTCCCTGCCTACAATATGCTCACAACTCCATATATATCCATACTGAGAGACTATGCATACACAGTAAAAAAAACGATTTGTTGTTGAACGCCACTCAACTTGGATAGTCGTGTGGAATTGAATAAATATGACATTTTATGGCAGCTGAACATAACAGTCAGTAAAGGGGTAGTGTGTATTTATTGGCCAGAGGAGGCAGAGCGGAGTTAAAGTGGTTTTTAAAACCTCCTGTTCTGGGCAGGGTATTATCATATGTAGTGTACTCATGCATAAGATCCTGAGCAGAATGAGTGTTTTGCCTCCAGTCACTACTTTCAGCAAACTTGCGACCACATATTTGTTTGGATGCAAATCCGAAGCAGAGGATTGGACAAAACATACATGTACACACACACACACAACGTACATGCACACACATGGCCCATGGCTGTAACTTGATTGCATGGTTGGGGGGGGCATCTTAACTCCGCTTTGTCCCCCTCGACACACCACTCCCCGTTAACACGTAACGCAATGCATGGGTGTGTGCACGTACGTGCACGCAACTATTCACATTCAAACACAATGGTGGTGCGAGCTTTGCTGAAAGTAATTTCAACAAGGGATTTTGATGAGACAATTGGATGCAGAATACTAGTTCTGCTGTGATGTTCTGCATGAGTACACAACATATGGAAATGCCCCTCTGAAAACAGGAGGTTTGCAATATACTTCTGAAAGAAGATCCCACACACTACCACTTTTAGGCAACAGGGTAACTTAACCCAATAAAATGTAGTGACAATCAAATTTTTACACTGATAATGCGTGAATGTGGTTTTGAAAAGTTCCCCTTCCTTAGCCACTGGCAACACATACGCTCTCCTTCCAGCCCAGCAGATGATAGGAGGAAGTGTACCAGAGGAATGCAGAGGCTGAGCAAACGCAGGGAGCAGGCTAATGCTGAAACAACAGTGAGAGCTGACATACAGAAGAAGAATGCTGGAGGAAACTTAGTTAGGGAGAATGCAGGCAACTGGCAGAAAATGGGTAGAAGGCAAAGGTGTCTGAGAGTTTTTTTTTTTTTGAGGGGTGGGGGTGCCAGTGGTTAGGTGTGAGTGGCGCATAATGCCCCCCCCCC